>CATQJA010002574.1:0-219452 GCA_958295435.1 Mesorhabditis spiculigera
TTGAGTTTTTTGAACGAGACCTAGCTAGTTCGATAGAGAAAAAAATTCTGAACAAGATGTCGTTTTTCAAAACTGCTAACCGTGTACGCTGTTCAATAAAAATTAATTTGAAAATCATTAATTTAACCATCATTTTCCGCCTGATCCGCAGATTCTGCGCTCTGGGTGCGCGTCAACATAGTCCCCTTTAGGCCTCCCTCCAGCCAAGGCCAGCTGGCCTATTGGTAGTGCGCTTGCTTCATAAGTTTTTGTCTTTTTTTGCCAGCGGGTTCGACTCCTCGCTAGTAAAACTCTTTTGCTTTTTGCTCGATAATGCCAATTTCAATTTCAATGGCATGAAAAACCAAAAAGCAAAACAATAAATCACAATAAGTTCCGAACCCTGGGCATAATTTTCAAAGTTTGATAGGCACCGGCACTATCCACTAGGCCACGATCTCATGCGGATGCTGGTTCGCGCTGTGGGCTATGTCCCGGGCCTGATCCATGGGTCGCAGCCTGACGTCCAGGAATTTTTTCATTAAAATTAATGTTTATTGAATGCAGTACACGGTTAGCAGATTTGGAAACCGACATCTTGTTCAGAATTTTTTTCTCTATCGAACTAGCTAGGTCTCGTTCAAAAACTCCAATATCACCCAAAAACGACTCCTTGTAAGCCTAGTCGACCAAAATCATCGGAACCCGAGTAATGCGTCGCCTAGATTTTAGCCACTCCATTAGCACCCCGCCCGGGAGTCGAACACTTTTTGTGTCAACGAAATTGGCCGGGGATTCGATGCCAAAAACACGGGAACGTCGAGAAGGAACCCAAGGGGGCAGCAGCGATTTTTTGGAGTGTGCTGACACCGTGTCAACATTGAAACACACGCACACATACACACGCGTACTGGCAGATAGAAATCGAATTTGAACCCAGCGTCCAGAGGAATGAATGGGAGATGAATCATCTCAAAAATCGGACGTCAAGAAATGTTGCGATAATCGCAAAAATAGGGCTAAAGAGAAAATTTTGTGAAGACGGCTCCATTAGGCTTTTTTCTACTATCGGGGGGCAAAATTTCTGTGGATGTCTAGAAATATAGCTATATTCCAACTAAAAAATCTGCCTAAAAATTTACAAAATTCAAATTCGCGATTTTGCCAAAAATCGGTGTTTTGGGTATTTCTGAATGAAAACTTGCAGCGTCTTTTACTTTTAACATAAGGAAAAACAACTTGGAAACGTTTTCGCTATTTATATTTATATCTGAAAAATTGGAGCCTAGGAAAGGCTGTATATGAGTGAATGGGTGATTATAATGCGTAATTTGCAGGGGATTTTGGAAATTTTTACAAGGCTACTTTTCGCATTCGTTAGAGCGAAAATTTTAAACAAACGTGGCTTTCCAAAAACTTCTGAACAATCACGGTTTTCGAGAAGAAATTTCTCAAAGACTCATTTTGCGACAGCTGGTCAAAAATGCGCAAAATCGCCCCTTCCAGAACAACATTTTCTGCAACATCGTAGCCCTTCAGCCATTTTTGAAAGATGGGTTTTGTAGAGAATTTTAAGCTCTTTCGAATCAGTTATGGCACATCGCTTTTAAAAATTCCAATACCCGTAAAAATGGCTTAAAATAGCATGTCATCAAAAACAGCAAGAAATAGCCATTAAACCCCCCCCCGCCCTCTTAATTCGCTAGTATAACAGGATTGGGCTCAAAATAAGTACAAAAATAGACAAAATGACGAACAGCAGAAGGAGCAACAGGATCAGCATGAGGTTGAGGAGGACTGAATCGAGTATACGATTTTGAAGTGAGTGCGGGCGGAGGGGATCTGCTGGGGATGGATCGGGCAATTGGATCACGCGCCCATCCGAGCGAACAGCCCATCCTCAACAGCAACACCAGCACCCTGCCGGTGTTCCGAGACTGTCCACGCAACGGAACGGAATGGAACGATGGAACACGGCGGACGAGTATCGAATTATCAACTCCGGCTGCACGTACCGGCGTGAGGAAATCGCTCCAAAATGCGGACCAGTTTTGAAATTTACCTAATTAACGTTTGCAATGACGATGAATGGCACGAAGCCCGAACTTGTCTGTGGATGTTGCCTTCATCGGTCCTTTAAAACAAGTAAGTAAGGCTTAAGCGAAGGATGGAAGGTGCCGCAATCCAATTAAGCTATGTATTCAACCGTCAGTGGTCCTTTAAAAAGATCTAACTCGATCTAAACTTGCAAAATAATCGCAATCAAACAGGTCATCGTGGCTATGACAGTAAACGGGGTGGGTGAAGATGGCGGATAGTGTTGAGAGGGTGAAGGAATGGCTGGATGGGCAAACAATAGGGGGAATCAAATGAGATCGAGCGGCCGAATGGATGGAGATGAGTGATAGCTGATTGTGAATGGGGGGGGAAATAGCCGGATTTACCCCCCTTTTAGATCCCTTTTAGACGTGCTAATTGGAACGGTCGGAGTGGGAGGAAGGAGGATGGTTGTGGAATGGAATGGAATATGAGGGTATTGATGATGATATAGCCCAGGGTTCTTTTGAATTATCGGGGAGGGGAAAGTTACAAGTTACAAAAATCTAAAAAAATCCATTTTCGACCAAAATCGCGGATTTCCGATGAGGTTTAGAATTTTTTTTATCCGCTTGAAAGATCGTTAAATTTTCCTAAAAACACTATCAAAAGGATTTATTTAAAATTAATTGGCATTTCTGGCCCCCTTTTCGACCATAATTTCAATTTTAAAACTCTTTTAGGTTTTGGAGATTAGTTTTTATAGTTTTTCCAAGCGAAATATAGTAAATCGTACGAATAACACTATAAAATAATTACTATTGCCTTACTAGGCATGTCCGGGCTTATAGAAAAATCTGAATTACAATACGCAATCCACGGGCAAGCTAGCAAAGACCATTCGGGAAAGGCAAGCTAGCAGAGGTCATTTGGGAAGTTGACAAATCGATTTCGAACCCAGCTTTCCACGCTAAGCCCAAATAGATGCCAAATGTCGAATTTCGGACCAGATGCCAGGGGGAAATCGCTGTTTCTACTGCTTTTCAAGAAACCTAAATATTTAGTAAAATTTCCTAAATTAGTCGTTCGTTACTGTCGCCAATAGTTTACAATGTTATCGTCTTATTTTGTCTTTTTTGTACAACTTTTCCGACTTCCAAACTTTTCCAAATGATGCCCCTAGCTACATACCAGCTGTATCCAGTTAACTACCGGAATTCCTTTCCCTTCCTTTTGACGTTTTGTCGACTTAACGAGGTCAAAGCAAGACGTCCAACCAGGGTGATGCGGATGCTGTTTTTACGCGTCTGCTCCGGCAGCGCCTCGATCGGTCCCAATTTGATTTTGCATGCGGCGCCCCAGCCAGATTTCACAGCTCGACATAGCTGAACGATACAGACGAAAATATAGTTAGCAAGGCACGTACATCCGTATTTAGGTGTATCTCGTACGCATGCGTACATAATATAGCACGATAATACCGAAAACACCTATCGACGCGCCGTAGTCGTACCACCCGAGTACGGTACGTTAATTACGAAATAACGGAAAAGTATGTACGTACTTAGATGAATTGTGACAGTACGAAATACACCTATAGACGCGACGTAGTACCGTAACTTCAGACTACGATACACACCTGTCCCTACAAGATTCCTCCGGGAGGGGTAAAAAAAAATTTTAAAAAATAAAGGGAATAAGAAAAAAAAAAAGAAAAAAAAAAAAACGATATTTTTTATTTTTTTAAATAAAAAAAACAAAAGGGGCCTACCCGGGGGGGGGGCCCTCCCCCCACCCCAAACCCCAACTCCAGACATCATTTAATTTTTTCTGCACCTTTAGGGCATACTTTAGCATTCTGCCCATCTACGCAAGCAGGCACCAAAAGGACCGACTCGGGATTTCCCCCTCCCCGTCTCACTACTAATTACGCCCAGCAACGCAATGGCAACACGATTTTGCGTCCACTTTGTGACGAATTTTGTTTCTCTCTTTCTCTCTCTCTCTCTCTCTCTCTCTCTCTCTCTCTCCCAAAAATTTCGCAGCGCTCCAAAATAGGCACGGGAAAATGTGCATTTCTTTATGGATTGTACCAGGCCTCGTTAATAGTAAAGTATTGTTGGGCTTTTCCTCCTCCTTGTCGTGTATTTTTGAGCCGATCCGTATAAGCTGAGCGTCATTCCGTATCCTGCCGGAGTCCGCTGGCCCCTCATTTTCATGCATTAGACTTTTCTGGCCAAAACCCGCTTCTTGTCAGTCTTTGGCCTACCGTAATTTTGCCTACTTTTTATTTTTGGGGGTTTGCAATGGAGAATTTTTCCATTTCTCAACTGAATTGGCCGAGGTTTTACAAGAATCCCAACAGGTCAAAATCCTGACTGGCCGAAATCCCGACCGGCGAAATCGCGACATGGAAAATAGCGGCCTAAGAGCGGTGGGATTCAAAATAACATCGATGATTGATCGGGATGATGGCTGCCGGACTTTGGCGTGTCGGGGTTATCGCAATTGGGGCTTTGGTCCGGGATTCGCGATGTCGAGATTTTGGCCTGTCCGGATTACGGCTGTTGGGATTTTCGGGATTGTCGTATTCGGGATTTAGGCATGTCGGGAATTTGTCTGAAGCCATTGTAGCAGTCGGGTTTAGGTTGTCGGTATTATGGTGGCCGGCTTATGGGTGGCTGGAACGCTGACTTTTCGAGGATTTTCAAGATCAACGAACATGCCTAAAGACTCTCTCCCACTCAGTCTGAATCATAATCCTTGAGCTCGGCACCAATTCGATTCCAAAAGGTTTTTTGATTCCTGCATGTAGGTTTTTAGTGGTTTTCTGTTCAAAAAAAGCCGCCAATTTTCAGGCGTTTTTAGATAAGAAAACGAGAGATTTCTCGCGCCCAAAAAGAGCTGTATATAGTTTTAAGGAGGATGGGCCGTTTCCGATTTCCGGCCCTGGTTCGAGCGGGCCAATTTTCCTAAAAAAAGACGACGACGATAGGGAACAACAGGGGGCGGTTAGGTGTTTTTGATTTCTCTCTGTCTTTCTCTCGCACTCTCTCACTCTCTCCCTCTCGCTCTCTCTCTCTCTTTTTTTTCTCTCTCTCTCTCTCTCTCTCTCGCTCTCTCTCTCTCTCTCTTATCCATCGTCTCAATCTCTCGCCCCTCCCCCCTCTGGCCCCCTGGTGGTGGTGCAAATTGCTTTGGGTCTCCCCCAGCCAGGGCCAATCGTGCCCCCATTCCCCCCCACCAACTATCAATTCCACCCATCAAAACGCGTGTCATCAGCCTCTTTTTGTGGGTGGCGCGGTGCCCAAAGAAAAGGCCCCGGACCCCGCAGCCCTCCCATATGGCCCTCGGCCCCGGGGCCCACGGAAGTTGATGAGTTTTTGCGGAAGATGGAATTTTACAAGTAAGTTGGCAATCTTTCATTGATTTTTAAATTCCCTGCATGTTTGACTCTGGTTATAGTTTATTTCCCCGTTTTTTCATATTTTAAAGAAACAACCAATTTGACAAACTTCCATGGATTTTTGCGTAGGCAAAATGATCACGCGTATTTTTGTATTTTTCATGGTTCTTAAGGTCGATTTGCTATCATAATGTCTAAGTTTCGGAAACCAAAATACCGAAATTTCATCGGCTAAAAAATTTAATATGCCGATGTTTTTCAAGATTTTTCAGAGAGATTTGTTTATGTAAATTTTTTTTCACTATTCTGAAATTCGACATTATTAGATTAGATAATTTCGACATTTTTTTTTTTTTTTTTTTTTTTTTTTTTTTTGAATCGAAAAAGAAAGTATCGAAAAGGTGAGATTAGACGAGAAAGGTTCAGGGGGGGGGGGGGGGGGGGGGGGAGAGAGGGGGGGGGGGGGGGGGGGGGGGAGGGTTTTGCTGTTTCACCAAAACACTCATAATCCAGCTAGTTTTTTTTTGGGCAAGAAGAACTAGAAAAATAACCAAAGTGAGAGAGAGCTAGCGAGAGAGAGAGAGAGAGAGAGAGAGTGATTGGAGAGAGGGAAACAGAGAGAACACATCCACCCCTTCAAACACCCAGAGAAAGCGGGCCCTGAAACTCACCCCACCCCTGGCTGCAGCCCCTTTTGCTGGGCGTCAAAAATTCATGGAACCCGGTGTGGCTTCGGGGGGCTAGGGGCAACAAGGAGGTGTGGTGTCTGTGTTTCTACTCGGATTCGAATAATTCTACTCCTAATCCCTCGCAGATGACCTAGGCCGCGTGGTCGACTTGGCCGGAAACCAATGGATTTTTATTCGTAAGTTGACTATAGTCTTAGAAATGTGTGTATAAGCTTCGATTTCTGTTCCTGAATCATCTCTGCTAGTTGCCTTTTAGATAGCTTAATTCCTAGGCAACTCTGTTAGTGGTCCTCAGAAATAGGGCTTTTTGGATTGCAGAAATTCCCCAAGAAACTCTGCAAGTTGCCCGGCTCTTTAGCCCTCCTAAATTCTCCAGGAAACTCTGATGGTTTTCCGCGGTAATAGAGCCTTTCGAATCGCGTAATTTCCACAAGAACTTTGGCTGGTTTCCCCTCGGCTCTTGCACGTCCCTTAAATTCCCTAGGAATCACTGCTAGGGACACTCAACAAAAATTCGATGCTTTCTTTCCGTTCCCTAATAATCTCTACTAGTTGTCCACGTAGGCCGATCAAATGGCATTTCTGTAATTCCTCAAAAAGCTCTGCTAGCTTCCTGCAGAAAAACGCCCTACCCGATTCTGAATTTTTTCCTGTATTCCGCAGGAATTCCTGCCAATTACCCGCGTGGGCAGGCTAGGAGAGACAATTTTATCTTTCTCCATTTTTCATCAATTTCCTCGAGTTTGGAAGCTTTTTTGAGCCGTCTTGGCACACAAGGATCCCAACCAAATCTAATTATCGGCTGCTGGATTTTTGGCAGCGGGCCTCTTGAACTCGCGATCCCGGGAACCTGGCTAAAGAAAACGAAAAATCGCTCGCAGCTACGCTAGACTCCACAGAGTCGCTGAAAAACGTTCATTAATCCGAGATTGGTTAACAGGTACCGGGCGAGAAACCAATTTTCCGGAAACCGGAAACGGATGATTGGGGGAAGGTTTTCCGGTTTCCGGTTAACGGTAGATAAAAAGAGCCATTAGAGGATTTCACATCCTGTATGCTCCTCGAGGATCAGATAAACAGGGTTCTGAAGAGAAGGTAGCTTTAAAAAATTGCGAATATCTCGAAAACCAACTTGTGATTGGTTTTTTCCTTGTCTTTTTGGTTTTTGGTAACTAGCAGAGGTTCTTTGGGCATTGCGGCGTATCTCTCTCTCTCTCTCTCTCTCTCTCTCTCCACATTTGCTTTGCTATTCTGGTGACAGGATATCCGCCCCCCGTCCCTTGGTTTTTGCCGAGATATCCCCGTATCCATTTCAAAGTATTTTCCGGGATTCCGACCGAAATCCGTGATAAACAGGAAGTCCGACTCCGATGGCTTCCATGCCATGCAATGCTTCCAGCAACCAGTTTTGAGGAACCATCCTCTCAGAAAGGCTAGCAAAGGTCCTTTGGGAAGGCCATGTTGGGATTGATTTAGTTTACACTTATTTATATACGCAAGAGTTATCTATAGGTATCTTTGGGACGTAACGGTTTTTAGGCAACCCCTGAGCAGAGGTTCTTTAGGAAGACTCGCATCGGTTTTTTGTGGTTAGCTAGCGAAGGACGCTTTGGGAATTTTTGACCAAAAGTGATTCCTTTCTTTCTTTCAAAGCTATTTTTTTCCTGGCAAGTTAGCGGAGGTTCTTTGGGAAGCGTTTAAAGAGCCTGACAAACGTTTCTGGGTTTTTAGACCGACCAGCCGGCAGAGATGTCTTGGGAAACCCTGTCCGCACCAACTAACTGGGCAACGAGCAGGCTTTCCTTGAGACTTCATTATTTTCCTGGCAAGCTAGCAAAGATCTTTTGCGGATGATTTGGTCGTAACCGATTGCACTCGCCGACAAATTACGCGTTTCTAGATGCTGGGCGGCCAATTTTTGAGATGTTTTTTTCCGGGGGAACAGTTGTTCGCCTGCCTGGGCTTACCCCGCCGCGGGCCCGAAAATCATCCAAGAAAACCCACGCCACCCGGCTGTCAATCATCCCCGAAAAAACTCCGAAGCCTAAAACCAATTTGTCACGGGGAATTTGTGAAAATTCGGGGCGATGAGATGGTAATTAAATTTTTCGGGGTCTGGGGGCTGAGGGTTCATATTTTGCGCCCCTGACGGAAGTGCTACCGTACCCCCTCGCGCGATGAATTCCTACCTGTTCGGCTCGGAGAATGGGATTCCGGTGATGATGCGCGTGCGCACGGTGATGATGGGCGGGTGTGGAAATCACACGCGATTTTTTGGATTAAATTAATTTAAGGGACGCAAAGCAGCAGAGCCAGGAGCTTTTGGGGCAGGACCGCTATCGGTATGGATTTGCCTTTAGGGGGCCTTTAATTCACGGCATGCTATCAGAAATGCGAAATTCTGATGTCTTAGATTCGTGACTTAAAAAATCAGGTTGTCGAAAATTTAAAACGCCGATATTCCGCAATGTCGGCATTTCAAGATCTGGAATTTATGTAATTTAATTAAAGCTTTCCCGGGATTTTCACGATGGTAAAATTCGACATTATGACGTTTGAAATTCTGAGCTGGGCATTCTAATTTTCGACATTTTTTACTGTAGAGTATTTTGTCTGTAGATTTGCCTTCAAGTGGCATTTAAATTACTTTAAAAATCCCGAAAGGCCAAATTCCCGACGGCAAAGTCCGAAGGACCAAAATACCGACAACCAAAAATCCCCCAAAGGCGAAAATCCCGACAAGGAAAATATCGACAGGCCAAAATCCCGATAGGCAAAAATGCCGACAGGCGAATATTCCGACAGTCCAAATCCTAGCATCCAGATGATCGACTGCCAAAATCCCGACATATTCAGCCACTTTTTTTGAATGGCACTTCCCTTAACCAGCTAATTCGCTGTCGGTATTATGGCTATCGCCTGTTTCGGGCATGCTAGCAAAGCTTTTTACGGAAATTCCGGACCAGGGCAGGCTAGCAGAGACCCCTTGCGATCGTTGAACCCTTCCCGGGGTCCATTTCAATCTCAATTTTGACGAGTTCTGACATCCCTCTTTGTTCAGCCCCGTCCGAAAAGAGGTGTAAAATTGGACACCAGCCGTTTTGGTCCTAGACCTATGGGTTAACGGGGCCCAATTCAAAGAGCGAAAAAAGCTATTGCCTGCCTCCTGCCCTGCCTGCTTGCCCTTCATTTGATGAATTCCTCATTTCCGGATCTGACCATTAACAGGTTGGCCTTTCCAGCCCGACCAAAAGACCAACTTTTGGTTCCGCTTGATTAAAAATGGGGAAAAATTGGGATTGGAAGTTGAACCGGAAGCTGCTCGATATTTTCTCACTCGGGTTCCTAGCCTGCCTTTCGTATTTTAAGTTCTCCGCAAATTATCCCTGCCAGTTTCCCAAAAAAATGCTATTACGTCGCCGGTTGTGATTGACTAGCAGTATATCGGAATGCATTTTAACGAAATTCGCTTTGTCAAAAATCGGTTTGTCTAGATTCCAATTTTTCGAAAGTGCATCTTTTCGGCATTTTATTTCGTTGAAATTGATTCAGCACAAAACGCAGCAAATTTATGGTAAACCCCCTTAGAAATCTTCGTAAAACGGCATTCCTAATTCCCCAAAGAACCTGCAAGATCGCCAAATTGCCCGCTTCTCAAGGAATCTCTCAAGGAATCTCTGCTAGCTTGCCTGTAGCTTACCACCACCAGGAACTTTCATTTCGTCTTCGTCCATACGTGCGGAAATGTTAATCCAGTCCGGCACCCCGATAAGAATAAAGTTCTCGAGGTTACGGTATCCAGATTAGAAGCCATAGTTTGCATATATATGGCCCATGTTTGGGTCAGAATCCAGAAAAACTGGCGCTGAGGTCAAAAAGGCTTCTGCTGCGTATATCACTGCTTTTCTCTCGCTCACTCTCACTCTTTCCAAGAATTTCTGATCCTTTACTTCTTCATCCCATTCCGTTCCGATACTATTTCCATATGGGGTTGATCACATGTTCTTTCTTTTATTAGTGGATCCCTCTGCTCCTGAATAATGAAGAGAATCTCCACGATTAGAGGCGTCGCCTCTCCTTTCCCCAGCTGGGCCTCAAAGATCTTGAAAATATCCGCTTTTTCTCAGGTTTTCTTGGCTGACTATAGCATCTCAAGCTACCGTAGCTAAGACTTAGACCCTCAAAACTCTCCTCTAGCTCTCTCCCTGCCCGTCTCTCGCTCTCTCTCACTCCCTTGTGTTCATTTTTCTCAAACGATCTCTGCTGGCTACCCTCATTTTCCGCAATTTTTACGCAGACCCCTAGGTCAAAAAATCTATTCCTAGCCCTCTCCCACGCCTCAAAAAGGAGACGCCCCCCCTGGCCTTGTCATCAAATTTTCAGCATTTCCAAGAAACGGGCCATTGTATTCGCAAAGAGTCAAGAACAGAGACTGGGGGTTGTTGCTTTTTAGAAAACCTGGCTGACCCGCCCACCTTTTTGACGTCTAGTTTTGAAGGGTTTTAAAGAGGAGGTAATAATCTCTGCTAGTGTGCTAGTGCCGACAAAATTCCGCCAAGGTCGCTGCTAGCCTGCCCTTTCTATGCCTAGTCAAGACGTTTTTACGAATATTTTTAAACCGAATTTTCCACACGACCCCCTAAACAGCAACCTTTTTGGTCCTGTTGGGCAATACGCTCGGGACCTAATTTCGAACGCCTTTCACAGGAAAGACGTGTCCAGTCGTTTTTTTTGTGGCACCTGCCTTGTTGACAGGTTGACAGACAGGGTGCCGAGAAATTAGAATCCCCCTGAGATGGGGGCGAATCTAGGAAAATAGGGGGCTCTGAACTTGCCACGGATAACCGGCGAATAACAACGCTGATCCCGCGCTACACAGACTACAGGACAGGACATGATTTTCCCAAAATATTCGGCGAATCGGTGCCCGAGGTAAGGGTTGTTAAAGGGGCTGGGAAGGCACGGTAGTGGGTCTTTAGGGTACTTAAAGTGCACGTTCAGGCACGTTGAACGTATATTGCCTATTGACACCTGCGTCTCCTTCTTTTCCCAGTCTCTCGGCGTCAATAGGCAATATACGTTCAATATCAATATACGTCCCTGAACGTGCGCTTTAAGGCTTTCTCTCTATCTTCCTGGACTCTCTCGATTTCACTCTCTCGTCCTGTATCTCTTACTCTCATGCTCTCGCTGTCTCACTGTCTCGCACTCTTTCTCTCTTTCTCTTTGCCTCTTTCTCACTTGCTCTCCCTCTCGCTCTCACCCCCCTTCACTCTCTCTTGCTCTCGCTCTCCCGCTCTCTCTCTCTCTTTCTCTCTCTCTATCTCCCGCTCACTCTCTCTATCTCCGGCTCACTCTCTCTCTCTCTCTCTCTATCTCTCTCTCTCTTTCTCTCTCTGTCACTGTCGATTTATCGCTCTCTCACTCTATTTCTTACGCTTTTTTTCCAGCCGTCTAACAGGGTTTCTTACGGAATTACCTTTTACCGAAGCCGGCAAGCTAGCAGTGATGATTTAGGAATTTTCGAGACTTCCGGGAGGCCTCAAAAACCTGCCGGAAACGAGCAAAGACCTCGGGAATTACCTCCCCCCTAAAAATTGCCCTCCAGAAGAAACACGTCAAAGGTCCCGGCCGGTTGCAAAGAAGCCTTTTTTGGGCCCAACGACCGAACAACCGGAACCCCGGGAAATTGGCCTGCATGGTGGCCTTTTGGCTTTTTCTTTGCAAATTTCCGCTTTCCACTGCGTTCTTTGTTAAAATTTGCTCTAAAAATGGGTTATTAAATAAATTAATAAATCGTAAAATACTTTTTAAAAGCAAACTAAACTAATTTGATTAGAATTTTTAATGAGTTAAGACCATGGTATTGCTTATATACAATTTGAAACAAATTAAGCAATTAAGAAAAAATGCTAGGATTTTTACAAAATATTCAAGAAAGATTTATCTAACCAGAATTAAAGCGAGCTTTTGCGAAATTCTTAAAGTTTACTTAAAGGGGCTCAGAAGTCAAAATTCGTGCGTGCGGGGATTGAACCTAGGGGTGAAAACACGAAAGCGTCACTGCCGAGAAGTGCCAAAATAGTGATTTGATTGCGAAAAAACGTAAAATGTTTGAGAAAAACCGAATTGTTTGTGGGGCGAAAACGACATTTTGAGTGGGCGGCGATTACATGTCGTAATGCCTTGTAAGGCACCCAATCTCTCGATCTTGGTGATTCTCTAATCAATTTTCATAATTTAAAAGTCTGGAATGATCAAAATTCGTTGCGGATTCCAAAAATAGTATCAGAATTTTTAAATTCAAGCGTTTTCGCGTCCAAACAGAGGCAAAAGATTATGCGGAGCGGTCGGGTTGCGGCCGCATCTGGCTATTTGCCAGGAATCACAGCAGGGGGCCGTGGACCAGATTTCGGAGCCCCTTTAAGCGTATTCAAATCTTTTACCCAGATAACCTGCTTTCTGCCTGCAAAATGCTCCAAAAAATTACAGTTACAAAAATTACTTTTTCTGGCATTTCCGAGAACCAACTTTTTTCCGTAGATCCCATTAATAAATTCGCCGAGGGAATACAAATTACGGGGCGCGAAAGCAAAATTAGGGCCTGAATTCCGGGGGTAATTGCACCCAGAATTGTTCGGAAAAATATTTTCTTGTAATTTTCAGAATTTTTACAATTTTGTAGGCCCCTAAAAAATTCAAAAACGTTCCCAAGACAATCCGCGAATCTGCCCAATTCTGTCCGAAAAACCCCGATTTTATCTAAAAATTTGAAAATAAATCCATTACATTTTTTCTTTTGCAGCTACCATGAATTCGGGATGACGCTCGACGACCCATCCGCCGACCCGTCGTCCATCGACTCGGCCCTCTTCTTTGGTGAGTTCATCCAGGCTTTTTATTGCGTAATCGATTACGACACGAAAATGTGAAGTTAGGTTTCCTAGTCTCTTATCTAGGACCATGGCGTACTATACTGTGCCGTACGCTACCGTATTTTCCAGTGCTCGGCGCCTTCATTCTGAACGTGATCGTGGTCATGCTGGCCGTCTGCTACTTCGACCCCTCCTCTACGCAACCGCCACTTGTCCATAGGTTTGTCGCTCGCGTAGTGACCGTAATTTTAGTGGAAACCCCAAAATCCGAACAGAACAAGATCTCACTCCCGAAATCCCGACCGCCAAAATCCCGGCATGTTAAAATCCCGACAGCCGAAATAGCTCGTTAAAAGAAGTTGCATTCAAGTTGGCGTCAAGAATCTGTCGGGCTTTTGGCTGTCGGGATTTTAGCTGTTGGCCTTTTTTGTCGGTATTTTAGTCTGTCGGGATCATGCCTATCTGGCTCATTTGGGAATTTGAAAAACCTTAAATTACGAAAAAAAACCATTTTCAGGTGGTTCGCCACAATCAAGCGATCCTGTCTACCTTCAAAGCTAAATTCTGAAACCGCCGTATTATTTGTGTAACCAATACACCCCTGAATACTGTACTTGATACCGCACCCCTCCACCCCTCAACCCAGTGCCTTTCCTGCCCTAATCGTTTGCACCGTAGCTCGGCCTCCATTCTCCCCACACCCCCCCGTTAATTCACTTTCCCCGCAACAACATATCAGGCCGTTGGCCACTTTAATCAGTTTTGTGCTTAAGTTGCATAATGCCCATAATTTGCTGAAATTGATTCAATGTGCGTATGTGATAAATTTATTGGATTTATTTGGTCCAGAAAAACCACGGGAGCATCAGTAGGCAACAGTTGTAGCAAAGGAAAGAAAGCAGAAAAAAAGAGCAAAAGGCTGGTTGGATAGAGAGAAGGTCAGAAAAGAGAGCGAGAGAGAGCGAGCATGCGAGCGAGATAGAGAGAAAGACCTAGATAGACAGTCTGAATAAATTATTTCGATCATGGCATGGCCTCTCGCCTCTCAAGGCCTCTCGTAATTTGAATCCGGTAAAGTAGCATATGAGGTGCGATTTTCGGATCTATCTCCAGTTTAGCAGCGTAGATTCTGGACGGTCAGACTCTGGGCTTTATCTTTCGAAAATTTTTGAGCCATGCTGTTCGTCTACCTGCTCGTCTTCGTCCTCTACACCGGCGGACTGAACGCCGCAAACACGACAATGACTGCAGCGATGTGTAATAAGGATTCCCCCGACTGCGAAGGTATCCTTGCGAGGAGGCAGTTATTCGGCCTCAGACTGTGTGAAGAAGTGGACGTTGTGCCCGGGAAAAGACGGCGTCCTCCTCTGCACCCTGAAGCAGTTTCTCGTCGATCCCGAATCAGGAGCTTGCGATTTCAGAGGCACGTGGTCAGCTTCCGTCTCCCTTTTAGCTGCGGGAAAGCCGCAGCGGTTCTACTGTTCCTTTCCCAATAAGCCTTCCCTCGCCTTTCCCCCATGCCCTCGCGTCCCCCAACCCCCGCTAATGAACGAGAACCGAACAATCGTCTTTTGATAGATAGCTCCTGACGTTCCTTCCCATGTCCCCAATGTTTCCAGGTTGTCCCGTGGGCGAGCTACCGAGTCTTGTCGGCGACAAACGCAATTGCCTCCCGCGCAATCGCATGACTAACGGTACTCTGCCATATGGTTGGTGGTGGGACGGTAAGTACTACGTTTTATTGGCAGGCTGCAGATACCCGCCCCTTCCAACACCAACTTTTGTATCTCTCGTCCCTGGCGGTCTACGGGTGTGCAAAATAAACGAAAATGTTCGTCTTGCTCTGGCGAGTATTTTGAGATACTTTAAAGCCCTGGAGCGCCGCGGGGACCCGATATACTGTCGGGGGAGGGCCGGCTTGGGGCGGTATTTGATGTCGTTACGCGTCTCCCGCGTCACTTACATCTCGCGAATACAGGCTGCATCTATGATTACTACATCAACTGCGGCAACTACGTGCCAATTTGCCTCAACGCCGCTGTGATCACGGCATACAACGCGAGCGCGGGAGGCTGCATCAAAAAAGGTGGGTGGCACTGATTTTTCTGTTCGTGAGACTGGAGGGAATCGACGCGGAACTTGCCAAGGCTTTAACAGCGCGCCACAATTTTTAGGCTGCCCGCCTACGATGCACCCGTGCAAAGGAGAAAACGGAACGGAATGCCTCTCCTACGACGACCTGAAGTCGGTCCGTTACAAGAAAGGAGGAGACATATGTGTCCTTGCCACAGCCGAGGAGAAGGCTGCTGCGAGGCCCACCCCTCCGCCGGCTGCCCAGGAAAAAACCGAACCGGAAGGTAACGTGTGGCCATGTCGTAGTATTCTATTCCCTTTTATCAGTATCGTCCTCATCCCGGTTCCGGCATCTCGTGAACTCCGTCTTCATCCTCCTCATCACGAAGCCGTCGGCCGATTTTTAAGATATACCCTTCGCCCGATTTTTATAATAAATTCTTTACTTGCCGTGCACGAATCCTACTATATATAAAAATCCCCTGAAATCCTCCTGAAATCCCATACATTTCCAACCATTTCACAGACAGGTGCCGAAAATGGCCGCCTTCTTTTTGGACGCGTCGAGCGGATTTCGACAAAATATATGGGATTTCAGGAAAAGCTCTAAAATGTGCCAGATTTCAGCGTCATATATCTCGGCGATCTTCTGTCCAATTTTGATGATCTCAACATCTATCGATATCTACAGGGTGTCCCAATAAAAAAACACCCCCTCTAACTCGACGCGAAAATATCGGATCGGAATGGTAGTTACACCATTCATTGAAACGGCCCTTCAAACGGCGAATTTGCAACAATTTTCAAAACCATGTTTTTATGTCAAGGCGATATTTTTCAAGGTTGCATGCGAGCTAATTTGCCTCAATTTCCGCAAGCAAAATGACCGGAAGTAGCCGTTAATTAGATGCAGAGGTCGTTCTGAAATCGCGCGTTTCAATAAAAACATGATCATCTTGAGCCTCTATCTTGGCCGTTCTTGATTTTGAGGGCCTAGGAGCATCGTCCGGAAACGGCCCAGCCTGAGAGCTACAGAATGACATATTGCACGTCCAGAAAGGAGCTATCTACGTTTTAGCCGGCCTTCCAAAATCTCGGCGGCAGGACGTTCGTTCCAACCTGATATGACAGCTTGCCCTTTGCGCCTTTTTGGACTTTCAATTCCCAAAGCCTTGAGATTTTATCTATAAAACAGATGAAACCTGATCATCCTGGGAAATCGGAAGGCCATGCACTAAATAGTCGCGTTTCTCAAGGCTCAAAGCATTGCGGCTGATGCCATATGACGGGAGGTCAGAGACACTCACGAACGAGAAGCAAAAGGTGGAAACCCTGAATTTGCATGAATCATGAAATCATGCCAAATTAAGAATTTGCATGTGGTAGTCTAATCTCATAATTAGAATGCGTTTGCCCGTCCTTTGAATGTATTTCTTATCTAAAAGGGCGCGTTTCGTCGGTTAAAAGCATTTTGATCTGCCCGCTCCCGCAGCGCTCTTCAGCGGCCAGCTTCAGGTTGGTCGCTACCTGCTTCCTCAATGTTTGCATGTGAAAACCGTATGCAAATGGCAGCATCCAACCCTTGTTTGACGATGCCAGCCGTTTCAGAGACATGCCCGGAGTGGCCCCAATCTACCTGCTCACCTGCGTGCTGGCCCTCGGGATGTGGACGTGCGGCCTCGTCGCCCAGAACTCTTCGGCATCTACGGGATGCCGTCCAGACGAGAAAGTTTGCCCTGGGAAGGATGGCCGGCCAATCTGCGTGATGGAGGAAGTGCTGGCCAACTTCAATGCCACGAGCTGTCAAGTCAAAGGTATTTCGTTTCAGAATGAGAGTCATATTAAACCTAGACCGTTATCTAAACCAGACTTACCAGTAATTCTTTCAGGTTGCCCGATGGGCCGCGCCAAGGTTGCGATCGCAGATGGCTCCTACTGCGTCTCCTTCCAAATGCTCAGTGAGGGCCATCTCCCCAGCAGTTGGACATTTTCTGGTTGGGACGAATGAGATGAAATAATCGTTTCTGCTTAGGCTGCCAGAAGCCGGGTACCGTGGACTGCGGAACGCGCGAAGCGCCGCTCTGTGTGCCGGCCGAGGAGATCAAGAGCTACAACGAAACGACGAGGATCTGCACATTGACTGGTATTTAACGCAGTTGCCAGACCGCCGCTTTTCAGCTTGCAACGAAGAACCCTCCAACTTCCCCTGCAAGCAACCCAACGGCGACTCGTTGTGCACCTTCTTCTCCTACATCAAGACTATCCACGACAACGGCACATGCGAGCCGTCGGCTGAATCTAAAGGTAATCCGCTTTCAGGTACGATACGTTCCTCTTCCCAGTATGCCCGGCCGCCCACGTCAACTGCGGCAAGTACGACCCGATCTGCATCCAGATGTACACGCCGCGATTTCGCGCCGCCGACCTGCGCTACTTCAACGACCGCACGAGGGAGTGCCACGATGATCGTGGGTCTCGTTTTCGATCCATAAAAACATCGATCTATTTCCAGGTTGCCCCATCGGCCACCATCCATGTTCCATCCGCGAGAAGGGCGACAAGAAAATCTGCATGCCCTATTGGCATATCAAGTCCGTCGGCGACCACGACAGCTGCCAGCTCATCAACCCCAACGAGTTACCAAGTAAGCACTAAGCCTAAGCCTGGGTCAAGCCTAGGCTTAAGCCTAAGCCTAAGCCAATGCCAAGCCTAAGCTAAGCCGAAGCCAAGCCAAGCCAAACTTCCGAGGGAACATTCGAAGCTCTCGATTTCAGACCTGAAGCCGGCGAAGGAGTGTGCGGGGCTGAAGAACACGCTGGCCTGTTGGGCGGCTAACGACGACTACACGTGCATCGGCTTCGAGCGGATCAACTCGATGACCGTTGACAAGCAGAACAAGACCATCTGCACGTTTGCAAGTGGGATAAAGTGTGAAACTCCAAATTCTGACGATTCCAGAATGCACCGGAGAAGACGCCCTCCTGTGCAGCGCCGAGTGCCAATCCATCCACGAGGTCAAGAGGGTGCTGCCGGGGGGAGAGTGCGAATGTACGGTAGATAGGGAGGTCGATGGAGAGAGAGGGAGAGAGAGAGAGAGAGAGAGAGAGAGAGAGAGAGAGGATGAGAGAGAGGTATCCATTTTTCAGTTCGCACCCTCCGTCGTGGGCAGATCATCATGATCATCTCGTGCTCAATCATCGGAACCGTGGCCCTGATCGCTGTTGTGGCTTTGCGTGGGTATTTCTAGTTTTCAGGGCCAACTAGCAGAGATTCTTGAGGAAAATGCGCTTTTTCACCACTTTACAATCCCTTTAGTCACCCGCGTCGTCATCCTCCAGAGAAACCGGAACAAGCCAATCGAGCACCGCCCATCCAGCATGGAGGGCAAGCACCAGGATGGTGGGACTTTTTTCGGAGCTTGTGCATTATCGGGGGGAAGAAGCTTATTTTTTCTAGACCACGGCTTTTTACAGGTGACAGCAACGAGAAGCGCCCGTTCCTGCCATCCAAGAACCCGAAGGCGTTCAACGAGAAGCCCCAAGTCTAGAAGAAGGGCCACCTCGAATGATCGTCTACTCTGCACCCGCCTGCCCTACAGATGCATCCATCCATCCACACATCTATCTATCCATCAATCCATCCATTTACTTGCAATCACTGATCAAAAATTAGGTTTCAACACTAAATACCCGCTAACCGGAATTGTTTTGATCAATTGTGTGTTGTGCTTGTGATTGGAGATGGTACGTGTGTGATTTTTCGAGGCGAATAAAGTGTGTTCCTGACTTGGCTTTTGCTGCTACAACTTGCGCATCGGAAGAATCGGGCATCCGCGAGTGGAGTTTTGTGCGTAATTTGCACGATGCCTGAATTTGCTGAAATTGATTCAATTCGCGTATGTGATAAATTTATTGGATTAGTTTGGTCTAAAAAAAATCACGGGAGCACCGGTAGGGAATATGTGGGTGGTTGGATGAGAGAGAGAGCGAGAGAGAAAGAGAGAAAGAGAGAGAGAGGGAGAGAGAGAGAAAGACAAAGATAGACAGGGTAAACAAAAATTGGAACAAATATTCCATGCAATTTCTGAAGTAATAGAGAAGTTCTCTGGTCAGTTTCCAGTCATTCTAATTCTGTAAAAATACGTCAGTTAGCAGAGGCTGTTTAGGAAGCAAATCGTCCAAAAATTGCGCTAGCCGAATTCGTTCCCAGAGCCACCCAATGATTCATGCGGGCTGCCGAGGGAGGCGGGAGATACACGTGAAGCGCCCGGCCAGCATGGCGAGAACATGGGAAAGCGCGCTTGCACGTGGCCCACGTGGCTATAGCGGAGGGCCCATGCGCCCCATGTGAAGCCACGTTTTCACGTGAACGCGCGCGATATGGACGGTCAATAGGTCTCGATTTTGCACATGGGAAACTGAAGCTCGGAAGTTTGGGTTTTTGACGTTTTTGTGCCCCTTTGGAATGACTAAAAATTCAGATCGAGAGCGAGAGAGAAAGAGAGAGAGAGACGAGAATTACGGAGAGAGCTATGAGAAAGATGTTAGAGTGAGAGAGCTAGAGAGAGAGCGAGAGAGAGAGAGAGAGAGAGAGAGAGAGAGAGAGAGAGAGAGGGAGAGCGTCGAGACGAGACGGACAACGCCAGATTCAGACAGCCGTATGCGCTAATGTTATACTATTCCGCGACTCGGGATCAAAAGCGGCCAACGGCGCCAGGAGGTCGTCATCTCCATAGTGCTGGTGATGATGTTGTTGGTGTATGGAGTGGATATATCTAGGCTGCACCCAGCCCTCACCCAGCCATTCCTCATCTTGATGCCCAACGTAGAGGCCGGAGCGCGGGGATTCTAAAAATTGTGTGGGTGTTAAGATGCACCAATGCTATATCCTTAAGCTTAAACTTCGTGCCTTAATGATAAGCCTCTTCTACAGGAGTTTCGGCCGTTTTCTGCCAGTATTCCGCGACGATGCTAGTTTACAGCAGGTCTTTAACAAAAACCCGTGCTAGCTCGCCCTGTCTCACCTTTTTGCATCCGGAAATCGTGCATCGATTTGTCGTAGCCATCGTCAACCAGGATCGGTATCACATGGCCACCGTTTCGGCATAAATCATCGGTTTTTGTCCTCGATTTATCGCGACGAATGATGCAGTACGAGGCGAAACAGAAGACGAACAGGAAGATGACCAAACTGTAATATTAATTATATAGGGTTTTTGGATAACTTGGAGCATGAAATTAAAAAATTTTCTGGTAACGAGAGTGTGAGAGGAGAGCGAGAGCTAGAGATACAGAGAGAGAGAAAGCGAGAGAAAGAGAGTGAAACAGTTACTGACCTAAATTGCCCATAAAACAAGAGAGAATGTGGCGGTTTTGGCGGCAGCATCCGCCTCGGTGTATCGATGAAGAAGCTGGAAATCAAAAAAAAAAACACGTTAAAAAAATAATTTTAAGCACCTTTTTGAAGCGTTCCGTCCACTAGCCGAGGCTACGCACTGATACTCCCCGTACGCATCTCCACTCCCCTCCTGGACGTCGATACAGTGGCGAACGCGGGCTAATGTTTGGTTTTATTGTAGCTTGCTCTCTCTCTCACTTGCTCCTCTCTCTTTCCCTCTCTCTCTCTCTCTCTCTCTCTCTCTCTCTCTCTCTCTCTCTCTTTCTCTCTCTCTTCCTTCTTCTTACCTCCGTCCGAAATCGTGGTTGCTTCCGTCTGGCCCAGCACAATTCCCCCGTGAATCCAGTGTACGGCCGCCACCGGAAGTGCGGAAACCTGAAAATCTGATGATATTTAAAGGGAAACGGTAACATCCATAATCTGAAATTGGCAGAAACCAACCATTTACACTATATAAAAACCGGGACGTGAGCGGACTAACAGAATTGGCCGTCGTTATCCCTTTAAAGGAACTCGCAAGCCAGGGTCTCGAAAACCCAAAAATACTCACCGTGCAGCAGAGTACGGTAGATTGGCCCTGCGCGAGCTCGACCCGCTCCACCTCAGAGTGACCATCCACCATCGGGCCGCACGATTTCTGGAATGGCGCAAATGATCTCTGCTAGTCTGTTTGAGGGCCTTATAGAATTTTCCTAGGGTAATATGGCAGAGATTTTTTAGGAAATGCTTCAGTTTTCTCTCTCACGCTTATTCTCTCACTGTAGCTATCCCTCTTGCTCTCTGTCTCTATCTCTCTCTTTGTCTTTCTCACCGACAGGGACCATTTAGGAGTCGAACCATCGTCGGCCCGGAAATCTAGCAAACACCCCGCAGGAAATTCACTAAATTTCATCGCTGGCCCGCGAACCCCCCGGGAGTTCCCATGGGATTGTCGCGTAGTGGGTGGTGGCCCCTCTGGGGGCTAGTGATATCCTTTCATCGGGCTGACGACCCTTATGACGGGTCAAATTTCGGGGGAGCGGGAGCTTCCACACCACTCCTATGCACAATCTCCAAATGTCCATTAAAGGGGGATGGGAGAGAGAGAGAGAGAGAGAGAGAGAGAGAGAGAGAGAGAGAGAGAGAGAGAGAGAGAGAGAGATCGCGTTCATATCCCCCACGTCCCTCTCAATATATTGGAAACCAACGATGTAATAATAGCCCTTTGGAACCCAAAATCCGGAATATTTGAGAGCGAAACTTTAAAGAGACTGTCAAGGCGAAAATTTGGCTTTCTGACCCCTTTAAACTGTAATAGAAGTAAAATTTAAAAAATAGTCAAAAAGCAGAAATGAGCAAAAATAAAATCCATAACGATGCCTTGCCGGGCCCATGAAAACCTCACTTTCTCGCTCGAATACAGCCGCATCTCGGCCACCGTCTCATTGCAGGGGAGAGTGGACGGATCGACGACGCTTCTAGAATTGGAATTTCAGACAGATAGAGAGAAGGAGCGAGAGTGAGAGCTAGAGAGAGAGAGAGAGAGAGAAGAGAGAGAGAGAGAGAGAGAGCGAAAGCGAGAGAGAAATATGCAAATTACCTCTTATCCGCCCACGATACCCACTCCCAAAGCGAACAGTCGCACTGCAGCGGGTTCGACGCGACGTTGACCTCCTGGAAAACTCATTTCAGTCGGTGTTATCACCATCTGTGAGAAACCGTTGGCAGGCTAGCAGAGAGACTTTGTGGAATCGCCAAAAATAGTTAAAATAAACTTGCAACTTAACCATTTCAGTCTTTTTTGCCCCGCTTACCTTTGCCCAATTGGTTAAGCCCCTAGCCTGTCAGACACAAGGCTTGGGTTCGACCCCAGCCCGGTGCGAAGGGTTTTGCTTTTTGGGTAAGTTGTCCAGAATGGGCGTTCCTTTACTGTGGCTTTAGTAAAAGGTCCAGGAACCTTCAATTTCGTCTATTTTTTTTGTTTACAACCCGCTCAAGGGCCCGCTGGCTGTCTGTAATGCATGACATGCCTTGAGGCTAATCGAGGGGTTGGTGGGCCCTCTTCAATGGATGTGTTTGACAGGGCCCTAAGTGAGCATGGGAAGAGAGAGAGAGAGAGAGAGAGAGAGAGAGAGAGACAGAGACATTCTACCCCGAAGAAAATGTGGGAAAAGCCAGCTGCCCCCCTGGCCATCGATCTCGATTATCCCATCTTGGCACCGTGTCCGGAGCCCCATCTGGCCCTTTTCTAGCCCCTAACCACCCAGCATATGCAAATTAGCACCATAATATGAATCCGGGGGGATCAAAGCCCCCGGTTTTCCCAGGAGGAAACGATCAAAAAGCGGCGCCCGACCTTTCGTCGCGATCGGATCTTGAAGGGCGCCAGGAAGGGAATATTTGGGCTTACTCCTAGGCAAAGCTTTAGGATCAGGCTTAGGCTAAAGGTTGAGGCTTAGTCTCAGACTTTGACTTTGGCTTAGGCTTGGGCATAGACTTACTTAGGCTAAGACTTAAGGTTCGGCTTTAGCTTATGCTTAGGTTTCGGCTTAGGCTAGCTTAGGCGTAAGCTTTGCTCTGAATATTTACTTAATAATTTCACATATTTTAAATGTAAAAACTTTTAAAAGCTATTAAAATATCAAAATTTTGATCGAAAAATTGATATTTTCGTATTTTGTAATGAAAGGTTGTGAAGTTTTTGCGCTTAAAAAAATATTAAAAAAGAGCTTATTGTTAGAAAGACAGAAAAATGATTCCGAAACAAAAACTTTTCCCACCCCCGTTAACGCGAAAGCATCAAAAGTTTTGTTTACCTGTGTTTTGGTCCCTGTTTCAAGTCAAATCTCGCGTTTTCCGATACAGGATCCCCCGCTGGCCATAAAACAATTTTTCCAGGCCCCGAAATTTGCATTTAAGCCTGGGTAAAGCCCACCCCGGCCTAAATGGTGACAAATCGTGCGGTTCTCGGTGCCCCGAGGGCATATCCCCCCTAATAAATCGCTTGAGATTCGAGGCCCACCGCCCAGCCTTCTGCCGCCCTTTAATTGCCCCCCGCCCAGAGCCGCGCAACGGAACCCGGGGGGAGAAATTGACAGTTGACAGCCATGGGCATCTTGGAGCGTTGGCCCTAATCGGAGCTGGGGGTCCAATGGCCCAATTCAGATCTTGAATACCCGCAAATCGGTAGTGTTTTTGTTGTCTTGGGCCCACCAAAAAAGGCCCAATTATGTGGCCCCAGTGCACGTCGTCTCGCCACCTGCCAGTCAAAGCCGTTTGGGACCGGGCAAACGAGGCAGGCTAGCAGGGATTTTTTGGGAAATTTTCGGAGAAACAGGATAGAGAAAGCGATAGAGAGATAAAAAAGAGAGACTGAGCGAGAGAGAGAGAGAGAGAGAGAGAGAGAGAGAGAGAGAGGGAGAAAGAGAAAGGGGAGGGAGCCGGAGGGCGAGCGAATGAAAGCGAGCGAGAGAGAGATAATGAGAGAACGAGAGACAGATGGTTAGCGAGAGAGAGAGAGATAGAGAGTAAGTGAGAGAAAGAGTGTGAGAGAGAGCGAGAGAGGAGAGGAAACGGGTGCCTTTAAAGATCATTTTTAGGCGTTTTGAGAAATATGAGAGGGTAAGCAATCTAGCAAAGATCCTTTGAAAAATTTTGCCCCCATTAGTGGGCGCAGAGGCCCTAGAACCCCTCGAAATTTCCCCAAAAATCTCGCCCCTCGGCTCCCCGCTTAGCGGATCCCATAAAAACAATAGCTATTCCCATTGCAGCCCCCCGAAATGTGGGGGCCGTTATTAGGAAAAAACGGAGGGGCAGCCCCGTCACGCAACCCGGAAAATGTGTCCTCGGCCTGGGAATTGGAGGTGGATAGGGAGGAATCTTCAGCAGATATATAAATAGTAATAACGCGTAATAGCTTAAGTTAAGGTGACTTAATTTTTCTAAAAAGGTCAGAGTTTATAAAATTTTTGCATTTTTAAAACTTTTGATAACTTCCTAGCAATCCAAAAAAACTAAAAAAAGCTGATAAAATGCCTTATATTAATTATTAACAGGTGACAGAGTGAGGTTCCACCGATCTTTTAATAGTATTTTTAGTAAAATTTAAGTATTCAAGTGAAAAGACAACAAAAAAATGTGGGGAAAAATTCAATTAAAATTTTGGTCGAAAATCTTTATGTTTTATATTTTTAATAAAAATTTGTAACGTTTCTGCGTTTGGGAAAAAGAAAAACCATTTTACAAACACGTCTCCATTTAAATTAAAAAAAATCAGCCCCCCCCCCCGATAATGACAAAGTCCCGAATTTCGGCACCGGTGTTCGGCTTTTTTGTATTTCGGCGTTTTGAATATAATTCTATTACATAACATTTACAATTCCTGCTTTTTGACGGTGATTCCCCGGAAAACGAACCTGTAGCTGGGTGAGATGGGTCCATGGCTGGAGCAGGGCGATGCGATTATGGGCGAGCGAGAGGAAATTCAATTGGATGGGCAGAGACCGAGGGTTCACCCTGCAATATATAGACACCATTCCCGGATACGATAATTCCATTTGCCGTTATTAATTTGGGGATGTGTCCGAGGGGGCATCCGTATGTTTCTCCCACAAAATCCATACTTTTAAAGGGCCTGGGAAGCCTCAAGCAAAGAAAACGCTACTTTTCACAAATTCCTATCTATTTCTGGGTTTAGAGGGTTCCAAAAGATGATAATTCAAGGATTTTTCGGGTTTTTAAAAAGCTCTGAAGCTTCTACCCACCTGTAGAGAGCATTATAAGACAGATCCAAATATTTCAGCGACGTCATCGCGGATAGATCGGGCACGAAGCGAAGCCCATTGTGCGCCAGGCTCAGCCAGGTGACGCCGCGGAGACCTGGAAATTGAGAGGGTACGAGAGAAAGAGAGAAAGAGAGAGAGAGAGAGAGAGAGAGAGAGAGAGAAAAGAGGCAGGAGAGAGAGGAAAGAGGGGACGGAAAGCGAGACCGCGGGAGGCGTTGGCTGGAGAGAGAGAGAGAGAGAGAGTAATAGCAAAAGAGGGAGAGCGAGCATTAGAACGAGATATTCCGATACCTTTCTGAATTACGAAGCTGGCAATCGAGTTGTGGGAGAGGTCGAGCTTTTGCAGGGCGGTCAGGCTCGAGAAGGCGCTCGCCGCAAAACGCTCAATCTGGCAGTACTGTAGGGACAGCTCTTGGATTGGGTCGTAGGTGCCGGGGAAGCTGGAAAGGTGAGATTTTGGGTGAAATTTCTCATCATCAATGGGTTCTTCCTAAAAATGTGGTTTTTCTCGAGATTGCACGGGATTCGGCCTAAGCTTAAGCCCAAGCCCGAGCCGAAGCCTAAGCCTAAGCTCGCATTTTTTAGAAGCTTGCCAGTTTCTCAAAGTTATTAATCGCAAATTACATTGCCTTTCCAAGCCCTTTAAACTACCCGACCCGATAGAACCCCGAAAATAGGCGCGCGGGGCCGCATTCCCATGGTGGAGGGCCGGGTTGAATGGTGCCGGCTGCTGAATATTTTAGCGAGCGGTCGCCGCCGTTTTGGGGCACAACCACAGGTGGATTCCATGGATAATTTCAATGGTGGAAATGCTAGGCCTACGCTGAATTTCTCCGGGCATTAAAGAATGCTTTTTGAGCCGCGAAAGGGGTCGGCTATCCTAGTCTATCTATCAAGGGCTTACCTCTCAATGTACGGTATCGAGTTGTTGAATAGGTGCACGCGAATGACGTCTGCGGGTACGGGCGGGAGAGATGTTAATGAGGTTGAAATACATTCTAGAGAAGGTCGATTCGAGGCCGAGAAGCGACGGCACGGCTCGGCGACGATGCTATGGTAGATGGCAAGCGGCAGGATCAGACGTAAGAGATATTCGGTTATAAAGTGCCCTTTCATCGCTCCATTTCGCTGCGAAAAAACTAGCTGAAAAGGTTTAGAAAGTCTACAAAACAATAAATATAAAAATGTTATTAAAGATATTGAAAACCAAATAAATTAATTTAGGAAATGAGCTCACTAATGTGCGAAAAAACCCGATAACTTGCAAAACCCTGAAAAAATGCTTTTGAATTTTTAGATAAATTCTTGAATCGTCTAAAATTGTCTTAAAAATAGCTGGCTTTAACAGAAAAATCACGGTATTCCAATTAGCAGAAAGAAAATACAAAACAAGCTTAGATTTTCACAAAAATAATCACTAATTTCTGAAAAAAAAATAAATTTTTTATTTATTTTCATCTATTTAAATTTTGAATTTTCCCGCCTAAAAGTTGCCAAATTTAAAGGAAATTTTTTAAGGGAAACGATAAAATAATGCTGATATAATGTAGATATTTGAAACCAAATTTAAATGTCGGGGGAACCCCCGGCTGACGATAAAGGGATGGGGGAAGGGCAAATGAGGGACACAATGCCCCTCCTCTACCCATGGCCCCCTCCCCCTCCACCCTAAAGCCTAAATCCCACCCCTCTCTAGTCCTCAAAACCATTGAAGGGACTCCCCCTCTACCCCCAACCCACTCACTAAACGGATAACTGCCGGATAACTAGCCCTCCGAGTTGTACCCTAGTGCTCGCGAAGCAGTGAATTGGCCTGAAATTTGAATAAATCAAAAATATTTTGAAATCACGCCAATGCTTCGGAAATTCATAAGTCTAACTAGTACTTAAGATAAGCTTAAGTACTAGTTGTTCCTCACAATAATGAAAAAAACGCGAGCAAAACAAATGTTTTCTTGGGTGAAAAATAAATCGTCAGCTTTGCGGTTGCTCATGAGCCCAAGCCTAGGCCTAAGCCTAAACCTAAGCCCAAAGCTAAGCCTAAGCCTAAGCCTAAGCCCAAACTTAACCCTAAGCCTAAGCCAGGCCGAAACCTAAGCCAAGCCTAACCTGAAACCGAAGCCTAAGCCAAGCATAGGCCCAAACTAATCCTAAGCCTCAGCCTAAGCCTAAGCCTAATCTCAAGCCTATTTTGAAACCTAAGCCAACCCTAAGTCGAAGCCTAACCAAACCATAAGCCTAAGCCCAAACCTAAGTCTAACCGACCGGGCGAGTTACGCGTGGTCCTAAACCCTGCACCAGTTAGTACTATTTTTCCTCCTATTTTTCAGGTTCTTTCAGACATACGCCGTCCTTCACGGCAAACATGTACTTGCAGGACATTGCAGGAACCTTGCGAGTTCCCAGCAGCGCTTACTTACACGCACGGACGCGTGTTGATAAGTTATGATTTTAACACTAATGAAATGATAAACCTTATCTAAATACCTTTTATTTACGTCGATCTAAGTTCTGGATTTGATCTCGCCATAAACAGCTATTAAAAAACGACAAACACGACCTATCCCCCGAAAACAGCACGCCATAAAAGGGGGCAACCGGTGCGGGATGTACGCGGCGCGGAGCAAGGTTGTAAAAGCCACCAAAACGACCCGGTTGACCCTCAACGGTCAGCATTTCCGACATCACATCGATTGTATTCCATTCACCCTCAATTTCCGTTGTATTTTTCAAAACATTTTTTACAATTTCCAGCCCTTCCAGCCCGTTTTGCTAGATGTCGCTCCGCGGTACCGTAATACGGCCACGATTCCTGTGGGTGGATGGCCGTTTCGAAGAAGGTCAGGCTGTTGCGATCGATTCGGCGGGGAATATCGAGCGGGTATGTCTCAATTTTAAGTGGATCTAGTAATTTCTAACATTTTTAGTAGGATTTTTAATCCCATTTTTAAACGTTTTTAAGAGCGATTTTTCTAAAGTTATACAACGTATTTGTAACGTGATTATGTACGTTTTTGTCAGCTCGATTACGTTTAATCTTACAGCTCGGACGCGACGTCCACCCGGTCGACGGCCAGAAGTTGGTAGAGTGGCCGACGCTTGTAGGTGAAAAGCAAAGATTTCAAGTCGGTGTGGCTTTAGGCCCTCCTCCCCGGCTTCATCAACACCCACTCGCACGCATTCCATCGTCATTTGCGAGGACGATCGGAAATCGGTGAGGTTTTAAAGGGACCGGGAAGAACAAGCGCGTTGCGGAAGCGCTGCGTGTTGTTTAGATCTGACATTTGCCCCGGTAAAAGACGCAACGCCCCCGTGACGGGCCGTTCAGGTACTCAAAAGATGCTCTTGAACGCGCTGCGGTTGCATTGCATGTTGTGCGAGAACACGAAGAAACTGCCTGAGCCGAGATGAGCCGTCACGCGCCCAGGACGCAACGCGACGGCGCCACGTTCAGGGCTGCTATCGGTGTTCCTTTAAAAGAACGGCGGCTCGTTATACGTTCGGCATTCCACGCGCGTCGCGGGCGCGCTGCGTTTCGCGGATAATGAGACACGCGACAGCAACTCACTACACAAACCAACATTTAGGAAATGAGGGCGGGGACACGTTCTGGCGCTGGCGCGACAACATGTACAACCTGGTCGACGACGTCGATTGGGATGGCATGAAGAAGGTATTTTTAAGCTGTGGTTTTTGCAGTTTTTAGTGCAGGGGCAGACTAGCGGGGTTGCCTTGGACGCTACAGACCTCCAAAAATGCGCAAATTCTAGCTCTGCCTTGCCACGTTCCGCGAAATGATCCAAGCGGGCATCACGACGGTTGGCGAGTTCCACTACGTGCACCACGGCAGTGGAAGGTGGGCGGAGTAGCGTAGCGGAATCAGATGCTAAGATTTGACCTGGACTCGGCGGTACTTGCGGCGGCCAAAGAAGCCGGGATCAGGATCTGCCTTCTCACTACACTGTACGAGCAAGCCGGCTTTGATGCCCCCGAGCCGCACGTCATCCAGAAAAAGCGGTGAGCATGGAGATTCACAAAATTTATAATGTATCATCTATTTTTGATTTTGCAGTTTTTACCTGCTAATAAAAGATAATTTATTCTGACAGTGTTTTTAGTAGTTTTTGAATGCAAGAAGTTTTGTTTACAAAATTTTCAATCTGCTTTTCATACTATTATTGTTGCAGCTTCATCAGCACCTACGACGACTTCATCAAGCACGCCGATGGGCTCCGAAAGCTAGAAGATGAAACGACGACCATTGGCGTGGCCGGTAGTTCCGCTTTTCAATGGCAAAAAGCAAAAATATTTACTTTAAACATTTAAAAACTAAAACAAAACAAGAAATTCTATTTAAATTTACTCAAATTAATCTAGTTTTAATTAGTTAATCTTTAATACATTGAGAAAACCACTTTCTTCAGCGCACTCGGCGCGCGCCGTCCCGTTCGCGCACATCGGCGACCTTTGGCAGTGGGCCGAGCAGCAGCAGCTCCCCTTCCACATCCATCTCGAGGAACAACCGAAGGAGCTGGCCGATTGCCAGAAATTTATGGTAATTCGCGTCCTTTCCCTCGTCGTTACGTCTATAAATTTCTAGAACTTGGCGCAGACGCCGGTGGACGTCATCCTGGAGAGGATCAGGCCGGGGGCCCTATTCACCGGTGTTCACAATACGTGAGGAAAGATCAGGAAAATTTTATACTATCTTTATCCAGTTATACCACGGCTGAAAACATGGAAAAGCTGGCGGAGCTTGGCGCAAATGTTAGCGTGTGCCCTTGCACTGAAGGTACGGAAAAAACATGTCAATATTTTTCTAACACCGGACCAAACTCGTTCCTTACGATCCGAAATTTCCAATATAAATCGAGAAAGTGTTTCTAGATCTTTTTTACTAACACTCACGTAAAAATAGTTTTGTTTTGTTCAAAATGGCCGCTTTCACGCAAAATTAAGCTTTTGGACATTTTTCTAAGGGTTCTAAGGAGTTTTTCCTCTTGAAATTTCGCTAATTTTATAAAAAACACTATTAAAATACTTTCTATTAAGTTAATAGGTATTTCCTGATTTTTAAGAAAATTCAGTTTCTCCCCCGAATATCGCAATAGCTTCAATTTTCGGCTTACGAATTTCCACTACGTAAAAATTCAAACCCTAGGCTACCTCGGAGACGGCATTCCGGCCATCTCTTCCAACACCCATCTCTCATTCGGCACCGATTGCAACAATCGAATCTGTTTCATAGAAGAGCTGCGATGGGCGGCATTCACTCAACATGTCAGTATAACTACTACTTACTTCTGTGCCATACTAAACAATATTATAAACATTTTAGGCGAAACACAACTCGCGCAACATCGCCGGGCTATCGGGTAAGTCGGCGGGTTCATCGTAATTTTATGCAGCCTTCCTTAAAACCTTCAGAATTACCCCATTTTAGCTGAACGTCTCCTGAAGCATGCCACCGTGGGTGGGGCCCGTTCGCTGAACCTCTCGAAGGTGTGCGGGTCTTTTGAGGTAGGTACACCTAACGCTAAAGTTTACCTAAAGTACAGGTTGGAAAATCGTTCGACTGCGTGGCTTTTGATGCTGCTAGCCCAGTAATCGCTGGTTTGAACAAAGATGAACTAGCCGATGGGTGAGTAGACAGACTTCAAGAAGTTCATAACCCATAGTATCCGATGTTTCTAGTATCAAAACAAATAAGTTTGACTAAAGTATTTTTTTATGGCTCGTAATCGGAAAAACTTCGCGAAGTTTCATAGAAAAGAAGAACAAATTTTCTAAAAAAATGAATTTTTTAAAGGTTTTCCGTGTTTACTAAATAGTTCCACTTGAAACATAGCTAAATTTACTTACTACGTCACATTATGGTTACCACGGTACTTACAGGACCTTCGACCTATAGTAAAGCTCGTTTCAACATGAAAATAATCGAACGACCAATGGCAACCCATTCCAGCATCGTCTTCGGTTGCGGCAATCGAGAAATCGCCAAGGTTGCCGTCCAAGGCCTCATCCGCCACGAAAAGCCTTGAACCCATGGGGCACAAAATTTTATCGCGAATTTTCAAAGATCAACTAGAGTAAAAGGGTGGCAGGTGCACATTGTCTGCGTAGGGGACCCGAAGAATGAGAAAGAAGGAACAGGGTTGGGACGATGAGGCGACGAACAGTGAGGAAGTGAAGGAGATGATGAGATCACACACAAAAACTCAACACGAACCTCTCATCCACCTGCTCACAACGCTCCCGGAAATCGTGTAAAACTCGTAATCAAAAAACCGACGATTGGCTGGAAAAGCACTGGGGGCGGACCGGGGGCGAAAAATCAAAAGGCACAGCAAAATTTGAGGATGAGGTGGGGGGTGGATGTAGAAAACGGCGTTTGACATTAATCGTCGAGCTCGGCCATGTCGACATCGGAACCGTCAGATTCGTCTCCATTATCAAGGGACCAGCGGGCGTCGCGCTCGGCCGTCAGGCGTTTGTGGCTAATGCGCTAAAAAAACGAAACCATATTTTAATGCGCAAAACTATTGCCCAAAATTATCCTTGGGGTCCAATTTTGCTGCTATAACATGGAGAAAGCGTCTCACTACCGTTTTTTTTTGGAAAACATAGATTTTTCTATCAAAAGCTCAGATTGTCCACATTTTCCTAGGTTCGAAACCTCGTTCACATGAAATATAACTAATTTTATCAAAAAAATATACATACGATTACATTACCAGGCATACCTGATTTTGCCAGATAAAGGAAGCCGCCAATTTTGCCAAAACTCCAAAAAATTGACCACGTACCATACGACTCGGAATCTTGCGTCTTGATTTGCGATAAACGGAGTTGTATCCGCCGCGTAGCTGCCGATAGGTGCGGCTAAACACATATTTCTCGAGAAAATGCAAAAAAACTCACAATGAGAGGACCTGCATGCGACGAAAGTATCTGGAGACAGCCCCTCGGATGAACGGCGACTTGTGCTGCGGGTCGTGCGGCTCCCTTTTCTTCCTGGAAATATTAGAATATCGAAAGGAATTATCTTACTTTTTACGCAAGCGCCACTTCGCGGGTGTGCAGTCCCCGGTCGGCTTCTTGTGTGGACGCTTCGGCGCAGAATCGACAGATCGGCGCGGTCGGTCGTTCGTTTCGACGCTGGACGTGGAGGTCAGCCGTGCACGTTCAACGATGGGTGCTGGCGAGACGAATTCGGGCTTCCGGACCTAAATTAAAAATGATCAGTGCATAGCGGAGCATTTTTTACAACCGATATGAAAGCGCTCAACGCTGAAATTCATATGATACAAATTCCATACCGGGGCTTGGGGCGAGACCAACTTGCAGCGCGTTGACCTTCTTGCTGCCGCCTTGCGCACCTGTCCGTCTTTCGCAGGGGTCGAGCTTGTCGACGGCTAAAGTAAAACATGCTTTTTTTAGAGAAAACCTCCTTACCATGTCCTTATTTTCTGGCTTCGCCTCCGCGGCTGCCGCCGCCGCTGCCGCTGCGGCCATGAGAGCTTGAGATTCCCGCTTTCGAAGCTGCCGTTCTTTCTCAACAATAAGCCTAAGAGCAGCATTGGTGAAAAGTCAAAGTAACCCACTTCTTCCTGAGCATAACGCGCCGCAAAGTGTATGGCAGGTTATATGCATATTCCTAAAAAGAGGAAATCTCAAGCTCAAAAGAGGTTATTAATACCCAGCAGATCCGGCGCACCGATTCGGTGGTGGTAAATTCGACCCATGCGTGGCCCCTGGGGCGCTTCGGCTGGGTGAATGTCGAAACGATTCTTGCGTCCACTAAAGGAGAATTTAAGAATTCGACCTAAAAACCGACCTGGAATGCGGCGCACTGGTAGCCAGACACGGACGACATTGCCGTATTTACGCAGCTCACGACGCAGCCGGGCAGGATTTGCCGTTGTGGGAAGACGGTCCTGAGACAATTGCTGTTGATAATTTGCGCAAGACTAACCACAAAAATCATTCGGTCGGCCTTCACCGGATAGGTGGGTCGATGGGTGATGGCCCAGTGTCCATCCGCATCACGGCCAACGGTGAAGTGCACGGTGTTTCTGTTGAAACTCATCAAACTCTAAAACAAGGTATCATTACTCAGAAAACACGTACATTATAGGACAGATTCATTATCTCATCCACCGGCAGCTTCAAACAAATGCAAATTTCCGATAGCTTCGCTTCTAAAAAAGGATTAGAGAACCCCGAATGATAAAACCTGGCGTCCCCTCGCTGTCGAGACGGTGGAAAAGATGGCCGATCGGCGATGGGCGTAGAAAGAGGGCTCGTTCGATCTAAATTGAGTAAGTGTAATCAAGTTGTTCCGTGCGTAGAGAGGAGAGAGGTTCATGATTACGATTAGCTGTTACATCCATACAATTTTTTAATAAAGTTAACCCGTTTCTTGTTTTCTATTGCTATACGGATAAATTGATAAAACCAATCAAACCTTCAAGATGGCACTCGCACGGAGTTTGCTGTGGCGTGGCCGCTTACGCCTCTTCTTCGGAGGGGCAGCCCGTTTCAACTGGCCGCTTTCAACTCGCATCTGAAAACTTGCTTTTATCGCTATGAGATGCTTAATCTTTTCTACAACCTTTATCTGATTTCCCTTGTAAGAGGCTCCTGATAACAAAAGCAAATAGCGAGTAATTTTCATATTCAAATTGTTTAAAAGTACTAATTTATTTTTAATTAATACTTCGAAATTTTAATAATTGTTGAAAAATATCAAAATTTAAATGCCTATTCAAAAACTCCAAAAGCCAGATTGTAACGTAATAAAACAAAAGGATTGTGCAAATCCTCTGTTACCGAAAAATCTATCAAAAAAAAAAGCCGAGACAGCTGCGCCACAAAATAATACGTCCTAAGAAACCGAAAGCCTCAATAATAACCGTGTAAAGTCATAAATTCTTTATTGCATATCATCATCGGGGGTAACGTCAAATACAAATTGACAAGGTTGAAGCACCACAGAAAACAGGAGGCTACATCGGTGGCGGGTTTGGCTCAATTGGTTATCACAAGCGAAATGACGAGGGATATTCACATGGGGGACCCGAGAAAGGAAAGGAATAAATTATAGCCGAAAAGGTTATCACAGATGCAATTAATTATGTATGTTGGATACCGCTCTGGGCGGACGTGCAGGTAATACAGACGCGCTCTTGCTCGTCGCTGGTGACACGGACGCAGCGTCGACAAAATATCTGCAAGAATCAGCTATTTTTCGCGCAAAAAACCCCGTACCTTTCCACAACGATAACAATGCATGCGCCGCTCCCCGCGCGAGTTGAATTCGAAGCCGCAATTCGGGGAAGCACAGGCAGAAGCATCACGCTCCGAGGTCCATCGGAGTGCGACTGGTTGCAGCAGGCCCTCGCAGTAGCCGCTCTCCTCGCCAAAGCCGCACAGGGAGTAGCTGAGCTGAAAAGAAGAACGTATAAGAAGGTAAAAAAAGCTGAATAAAAGAAACAAAACTACTATGGACATCAAGAAAATTGAAACCTTGATCGAAAAAACTCTTTTGGCGGAAAAATAGATGTTATTGGTCTTTTTAATCAATTTTTTTCGCGTTTAGGGCATTTTTTAAAAACCCGGATTCTAAGGAAGCAAAAATTCGTGGCTCACCGGACTTTGCGCGCCATCCGCGCCCTCATTTCCGCTACTCGACCCATGGCCACTGTCCACCATCCCGATAGCGGCGCCCTTGCCGAGTTGCTGCTTCAGCTCGGCCAGCTTCTACAAAAAAGAGTTCGGTCCAAAAAATTACGCTAACATTTCTCAACTGCGCCACATGCGCCTCCAAGATTCCGACGTGCTCCATGGAAGACATTGTTGAGCTTTGAATGTCCTAAAACTTGGTAAGGGAAAGAGAGTTAGAAAATACCTCGCGCGGCAAGATACCGTCGTCGAATCGATTGTACAGCCCCTGCCATACTGAAAACGAGGCGGCACGCGTGTCGATGTCGATCAGATTGTCGTAGAGCGTCGCCTGGAATGAAAAAGGCATAACGCTACTAAATAAACCACACTTACATCATAAAACGGGTTCAAGAAGTCGTCCTGCCGGGAATCGAGATATGTCCAGAGAGACTTCGTCCTTGTCGAAAGTGAGAGGCTCTAAAACATGGTAAAATAACAGTAAACAGTTGCGAATCGTACCTTACGATCGCAATCACAGTTTCCCAGGAACGTCCCAAATTGACAGGAGTAGGCGTGTTCGTGAAGCTAAAAAACCGTATTATTTCGGAAAAGACAAGAAACCTCAATCAAAAACCTCTCGTTAAACTCAAAAGCCCTCGGGCGCATCTTCCAAATCTGCCACACGCAGTCCAGCCACTGAGAAAAGACGGGAGATACCTGAAAAGCAGATAAATCTTCAGACTTTCAGGTCTTTTAAATTTTTGATGTATATAAATAAAAAATAAAATAAAAGCTACCTCTTTTGGCGCTTCATCATTGTTGGCACCGACATGGGCGCACCGGTCGTCAAATTTATGACCAAAGCCCAGCCAGTCCTTCTCGATCAAGACCTAAAAACCTTTGTAGAAAAGAAGCCCCATAAAGCCTAACCTCAAATCCGTGGATTGTCCGGTAGAATGGGTCGACGAGAAGCTCGGCAATGCTGACCTAGAACTGTTTTTGCACAATCTTTGGGCGCTAGATACCGTTTGCGATGTCCGGTCCCAGCCATCGGAGCAGTGTACAACGCAGGAAATACCTAAATAAAAATTACCATAAAAAATGTTAATAACTTACCTTTCGACAAGCTTTCCGCGATAAACATTGAGCATTCAACGACCGCTCTCACGTGCTTCAACCACCCGGATGATTCGACGGCTTTCAGGTATTCGTTGACGTTTCGGCATTTACCGCATGCTGAAAAAAGGAATTTGTATATACGAAAAAGGTTACATTCAAAAAGCTTGTTTTTAGGGTTCCCGAAAATTTACCATCAACCAATTTCTGCTGTGATGTCCGCATTACGTGTATGTTCTCGACGTCGAAGAATTGGTGCTTGATGTTGGAATAGTTGCGCTCGTCCTCGTAGCCTTTGCCCTGTACCTTGTTCACCATCGCATTCACCTGAAACAGGGTAATCCAGGAAAATCTCAAAAACGATACCATTGGCCGGGTGTCGATTAGGTAGACAATGTCGTGTTGTGGGTTTGCCTTTCCTATCAGCGACATCAGCGTCTCGTCCTCCATGCAGCGGGCCCGGAAGCCGGAATTCGGTTGTGCACACCTAAAAATAATAAAAATTAAATTAATGCATCGCCTTTACCTAGACAAAGCGGCGCCATTTTTCTTGTAAAAATAAGTGAGTGCTGGCAGGCGGCCTCGACTCCTGAAGCTGATCGCCCCCTCTAGCACGGGTGTTCGAGCAGCGGTAGGGACCCAGAGCCTCTCAGGGTATGTATCACACGACTAAATAAAAATAAATATCAAAATGGAAGGAACAACCTTGTAGCCCTTATTTATGTCGGTCTGTGTCCAGCTGGAGGAGACGCCCTGCCTTGAAAATTCCGAAGCCCAATCCAAACGATTCCAGCCACGTACGTCTTCGCTCAAGCCACGGTTTTCAAACGCGAACACGTTCTCGATGTTAGCTAAGGTTATAAAAATAGAGTTTTCGAATAAAAACTTACTTGGTTTGCAGACTTTCAAAAGTGTCTCGTAGAGTTCTTGGCAGGCCTTGTCCCGGTTGATCAACAAGTGGATCTGTTAAAAATTCAGTGGCTCGGATAAAATCGCCTCACCTGCATGAAATGCTTACACCGAATCACTAGTGGGCAGCCAGCCGCAGAAAGTGCACCCCGTTCCACGGCACCGATCAAGCCATTCGCCAACTGAAAAAAAATCGGTTTCTTTCTTCTTCTATAAACGAGTTTTAGTTGTAAAAAGTTAAAACACACCCAAATTTCCCTGGTTCCTGTCTCGGCCTTGAAGATGACGTGGCTTGAAGTTGCGTGTATCGTGCCGACAATGTTCTGCTCGCCACCCCATCTGTCGACGAGCTGCACTTTTTCGACCTGAAGGAGACAAATAGCATTCGGATAAAATTCAGAGGAAGACCCCCGCTTCCTCAAGCTACGGACCTTCGAAAAACCTTCCGGCGGTTCCTCCTTCCCCGAAACCACATCGTAAATTTTGGATATCTTATCCTTGAGGAGACTGCCAGCCACCGTGATATCCTCGGTGTACCCCGGATGAGCAAAGATATTCGTTGGCCGCAGCCGTACCGTCTCATTACCGTACATTTGACGGTTCATGAGCTCCGGGGCTAAAGCGTGGAATTCGGAAATAAGAGTGGGCCACGGAAGAAAAGATGTGAAAACCGAAATGCATGCCTTCGGGGAGGCGATGGAGAAAATGCTATTGGCCGTGTGGGGCGAGAGGGGCACGCAACCAGGCCCAAAAAGCCGAGACCCCCCAAACCTATTTGGGCCACAATCAGCCGAGAACAACTGGCCCGCGAAATGGGAGGGGCTCGCAGCAAGCTGCTAGCCATAGCCCCCAGAAAGAATCCGGAATTGCCCCAAAATCCTCGAGCGCATGAAATTGTTGAAACGGCCCAAAAATCGCATGGCGGCCTCCGGAACGAAGCTAGGCTGCAAATGAAAATGAGATGGGAAAGGGCGCATCGAATTTCGGTTCCCCCACCCATCCGCATTCCGGCGGATTGAATTGCTGGGGTGGGGCAAGATTGGGCGAAAAGTGGAATGGCAATGGGAATAAGAACAATAAGAAAACCTGAAAAATTGGTGGGCAGATCGGAGCTAATTCATATACAAAGCTGTGCTGGATCAGAAAGCTCACGTTGCGCATGCAGAGAAACCCCTAAAAAACGCCAGAGTCTTCCAAGGCGCCCCCGAAGAAAAATGTCTGGCCGCCGAGCCAAGACAAATGGATGTGCTTAAAAAATAAAGTCTCCGGCCCCCCAGCCGGAGAGGGTAATCAATATGCGAAAAAGCGGGAGAGTACCTAGGGAGGCGGTGGGGTGGAAGCGCAGTGCCCGAATGGGCCCCTAGCGGTCCCTAGGAGAGGCCCCAAAAGGGGCCCAGACGAAAAAGAACTATAGCTAGGCTAGCGGCCCTGGGCGAAGGGCCACTCACGCTGGCCAAAATTGTGGGAGACAAGGGCCCGGTGGCTCGGGTTTGAGGGAGATTGAGGTTGACAGCGGGGATCTGGTTTTGGTATATTGGCCTTTCTCACGAAATTGGATTTTTTTTATCTGAAAGCGCCTCAACAGCGACGGCGAAGAAGTGAAAAGAAATTAGCTTAGCTCAAGAATGGCTGGCTGTAATACGAGTTCGGCTTTTTTTTTGATAAAAATTATTGTCAAACAAAAAGCTAAAGCGGCCCTAGTAGAGGTGGATGATGGCTTTCAAAGGAAATCTCGGCTGCTACGCTCACGTTATAATCCTAAATGCTGTGGCAGTCTCCTCAAATTTACTTTCGAAAGCTTTTTGTTTTCAACAAAGAAAAACCATTACCCTTGCCGTCAGGATCTTCTTGTTGTTGTAGTGCATGACGGGATGAGGCTGATGGTGATGCCGAAGATGCGTGGGGTCGGCGCCTGAAAATTCGGGAATGGCCCCATTGAGCTAAAAAGACACGGGAATCGAGATTGAGGGGAATAGCTGCAAATGGAATGTCAGATAAACGTTAAGGGCTCTCGTATAAAGTTGGTGTAAGTTTTCGAGTGTTCCAGAATCGACTTCAGAGTTAATCTTCTAAAAGCGTCAGAAATAATAGCCATAAAACACTCCAGCGGCCCTTGAAAGCACCCTGAAAACTGGATTCGCTGAAAAAGCTATAAAAGCTTTCTGATTTCGTTAAACCTACGAAAACTAGCTCCGGAGGCGCCTGTAAACAATTTTGGAAAGCTTAGAAAGACGATTTCGATGTTCATCCGTCCTAATTCAAAAGAATCAAGGGAAGCGGACCCCAGAAAACAGCACCTACTCAACTAGCCGCTCTAAAGCATAATATTACCGGCTAATCGGCTTGTTTTCCGGGGGCCAGGGGGCAGCAAAAGCCGGCGGGCCGAGAGATGAATGGAGCCTTGTAATGGCAGTATTGAATGCGCCCCCAAAGGAATAGAAGATGGGCGTCCATTGAAATGCTGTGGAAGCCACCGCCCCGGCCGGCCGACCCCCCAAAAAAGCCTGACCCCCAACGCGCCCACTTCAGCAAAAGCCCAAATGCTTCAATTTCCGGGCGGAAAATGGCTGAAAACTAAAGGGATTCGTCGGGAAAATCACGCACAATAAAACCGGGCTAAAAACCGGTTTTAGTCTAGATTTCCGCTCAGAGCGTACGTTGAAATGTATCGGAATTTTGTCCAAAAACGGCAGTTGGCAAATGCCGCGCGATATAGTAACAAAAATTAAGTTGAGCTGTGTAATAAATAAATTGCAAGATTAATTTGAGGAACAAAAGCTTGCTTTATAGCTAAAAAAAAGATCTTTTGCTGTTTTGAGGTTTAAATACTCCTTGCAAAAAGCGTGCAAACGCACGATTTTTGCTAAATTGACGGGCGGGTTTTTAGCCCTCAAACACACTGATTCGCGGGGGCGCGCAATAAAAGTGACAGCCTTTTAGGTCGCGTAATGCAACTGATTACTCGATGTTGTGTTGCAGGAAAAACTATTCAAAGTGTAACAAAATATATTGCTTTGAACATTCGTTTATTTTATAGACAATATTAATGTACAAACGTTCGCAAGGGCTCATAGGGCTCAACGTATCAAATCCAATAATTTGGAAAGAGCATCTGCTGGGAGACAATATTGCTCTGTGGAAACCGAGCCAAGGTAGTCCTGCTGTTCAGAATTTTCAGCTGCTGTCGGATAGCGTAAGAGCACCGCTAAAAATATGCTTACAGGAAGAGTTCGTCTTAGGAAGAAAGAAGCAGCTTTAGTTTTGGATTGTTTTCGTCTATAAGTTGAAAACCTCCCAGTATCTCAGCACAACCATGTTCGCTTCATAATTGTGCCTTCTAAACCTATGTGTACATAGGAAGCCCTAGGGTTTTTCATCGTGTATCGCTTGGAAGTGTGGCCTGAGAGCATCTTGAGCGGATACCCCAAAGTCATAATTCATCACCGATTTAGAATTCCTCTGTCAATCCTGATCACCCTGTGTGATGCGCCTTGCTTCTCAAATTATTTGATTTTATACGTACAAGCAAGGAAGGATTGGCGCCCGTTGTAAGAGTCAACCTGGGCAATATACAATGAGCCCTTGCGAACGTTTGTACATTAATATTGTCTATAAAATAAACTAATGTTCAAAGCAAATATTTGTTACACTTTGAATAGTTTTTCATGCAACAAAACATCGAGTAATCAGTGCATTACGCGACCTAAAGGCTGTCACTTTTATTGCGCGCCCCCGCGAATCAGTGTGTTTGAGGGCTAAAAACCTGCCCGTCTAAATTGCCATAAATTTCAAAAATAATAAATACAAGCTGAAAAATTAGTCGTAATCTAGCTATCCGGTGAAAAGGTAGGTTGAAATTTAGCGGAATTTCGTAAAGTACATACCAGTTTTGTTATATTTTGGCTCGTCTATTTTGTTAAAAAAGGGAAAAATACAAAAATTTCCGGGGGAAAATGGCTTGCCGACAAAATTGGAAGTGTAGTGTACATTTCCGGGGGAAATGTAAGGTCCGTTTTACACGATTTTCCGTTCAAAGCGTACGTTGAAATGTAGCTGAACTCGGTTTGGAAAGGGCGGACCGTTGCGCGGGGGAAAGGGCGGGCCTGGAGATGTGCCTGCCCCCAGGCCCGCGCAATCTGGAAAGGGCGGACCGTTGCGCGGCTCTCCGGATTGCGCGGGCCTGAGGGCGGCTCTCGCGGCAAACGGGCCGTAGCTAGGCTTTTCCCTCTTCAAAACGTTTAAATTACGTATTAAACCTGCTTTTTAGCAGGTTCTATTGCTCGGGACCGATGCAAGGAAGTGTGATGACTCTTTTGTATTTATATCACGACACTGCATTAGAAAATCACAATAGAACATGGAAAAAATATGGGTATTTCATCCTGCGAGTAGAGTTGCCCGGTGAAGATGTCCTAGAGTTCGCTTACAGGCATCTTCCTTAAATAGCTTGGGTTTGGTCTGGTTTAAATTATATTGTATTTAATTATAAATTAAACATTATTATAAATTTGCGAATAGATGCCAAGGCAGAATATGTTAGTCGATTTATAGACTAAATTTTAGACCTACTTTCGTCGTGACGAGAACCCCTGAAAAGCATATTTTCTTATTGGATTCGAATAAGATCTTGACAGAACTTACCATCAGACGAACGACCTCCTGATAATGCAAAAGCACCCAACAATTTATATTTCACGTACCTGTTTCTCGCGCCAATATCCTGTCGATCCATCGCACTCCCGGGCCATAGAACCATCGCTCATTCCTAAATTCACAAAAAACTCAATAATTTCAAACAGCTTACCGCGATCGAAATTTGCAGCTCGCCCTTGCCCAGGATCATCAATCCTAAACGCGACAGCGTTTCCAGAAAACCCATCTTACTGAAGCAAAAATAGCTTAAAAAACTAACCAGAAATGCGCATCGTGCTGCGGCCCAGGTTGCTCGTTGCGGAAATGGCGCGGCGGGGCCGGTCTGCCGCTTGTGATCGCTTCTATTTCTAAAAACTAAAACAAAAGTACATTTACAACAATAAAAACTCACTTTTATCGGTCTTTTCAGCCCCATCCGAACATGCACAAGGTTGTAGACGTGTAATGTATTTGGAAACTAACCTCGCAGCACATAGAAGTTGTTACGCTGATCATACCAGATTGAAGAATCATCAAGTAGCATTATAACTAATCGCTATACGAAGTTAGATAAAAATGAAGTGAATTGCCTAAGTTTTAGTTCCTGTACTTTCATGCACTCTGGACGAAATGCGCGGCCCGCGCTTTCTCCGTCCGCGGCCGATTGCGCGGCTGAAAGGACCGCGCATTGGCTGAGAGCCGCCTTCAGGCCCGCGCAATCCCGAGAGCCGCGCAACGGTCCGCCCTTTCCAAACCGAGAATCTGACCCAAAATAGCCACACAAATCCTTGTTATTTTTTGGCTTGTCAATTCCCTGTCAACAATCATTTATGCATGTCCTTTGTCTCGGGCAAATGGGAAGTCACGACGGCGGCCAACAAAAGCAACAACCCGAATGCCGCATAGGTGCCACCGGGGAACAGCAGGCCCTGTGATTTTCAGTGAATTCTAATTTTAACGTCAAAAAGCTTACAAAAGCCGGCGCGTGCGGCGCCGCAATGGCTCCGATATTGGAGAGTGAGCAGCAAATGCCGAGCGCAAAGGAGCGGCAGCTCATCTGGAAACTTGGGTTGTCGCTCGTGTAAGCTGGGGCTTAGTAGGGGTTTCTTCATCATTTGTCATTTTGCTCTTGCGAGGCCTCTAAGGATCCGGCTTTTCTAATATAGACAGCGGAAGTATTTCTTAACAATTTTTACTATTCTAACCGTAAAAACTTAACAAATTTTCATGAAAAAATACGAAAATATCGGTTTTTCGCCGAAAAATGGACGATTTGCAACGAAAACCGTATTTCTATTGTTTTTTCACTTGAAAAATGGATAAATTTTACTAAAACCACAACTAAAATACTTATTAATGCATTACTAGGTTTTTCCGGACTTATAGGCAAAATTGGCTTCCCCGCGTTACTGCAAAAGAACCAGAATTTCAAGCTCTATCGAATCTGCTATACCTCTAAATCGCCTAACGCCTTCTTGTTCTTTTTTGGGCAGTTTTGGTCTCAAAACCCACCGGAAACATTTCCGACCCGTAGATGAACAGACACATAAAGCCGGCGCTGGCCCCAAATTTGGCCAGCAGCCAAAATATGAGGAACATCCAGGTGTCGTCTGAATTTTAGGCAACTTGAAGCTTGGCTAGATTTTTACCCATAGCAAAGTAGGCCAGGATGCACATCCCCTGGCAGGTTACCGCGAAAAACACGCAAATCCCGATCACCGTCAGCCGTCGGCCGATTCGGTCGAAGAGGAGGGGCGACACAAAATAGGACGGGATCTCCGCGATTCCGGACAGCAAAAATTGAACGTGGTTGTTGCCGACTTTTAGCACCGTGCTTTCAAAGGATAGCCCGTTGTATGCAAAGCAGGTGGCTGTCCTGGAAAGTTCATGGTTTTTCGGTACTGGTGTGTCAGCGGGGGGGGAGGGGGTTTGCAGGCGGACAACTCATTTTTGTTCTTCCGCCTACCTGTTGCCAATATATAGTGTATTTTTATCGCGTTTTTGTTAGTCTTTGCCTGATTTTGGCTTGTTTTTCCACCTACGTGGAAACAATCTATTCTTTTTCGTAGTTTTTCTTCTTTTTATTGCTAGAAAGTTATAAAACATTTTTAATTTTTGAAAATGCTAAAATTTTGACATTTTTGGTCAGTTTTCAAATAGCTAAAAGTACAGAAGTCCAAAAAGAGAAAATTTCATCCCTAAAACATACAAAAATGCATCTAAGCAAAATTGCCCAGAAAATACCCAAAATTCGTGCAGCATATTGGATTTTTTTAATTTTGAAATTTTGAATTTGCTCTATTAGTTTTAAGGTTAGAAACCCTAAAAACTGTAGAAAACAACCAAAACCTTGTAAAAAATTTGAAATTTGAAAAACTATATAAAGAAAACTAGAGCTTCAGAAAAATCCCTACCATAAATATGAGCACAACACGACGCGCTGCAGTATTTCTTTTTTGGTGGTCTCCCGGACCAGCGTTTTCAGGTCGACCTCCTGGCTGCCTGTTCCTTCCGTGTCGACAAGCTTCGAGAAGTTGTAGCGTAGACTGGGAACGTGTCAAAGCTCCAGAAGCACTTACTGGCGCTTCGAAAAACGGGAGACGTTCGAGAGGTAGCGCCGGAATTCGGCAGGTCTATTGCCCGAGATGGCGAAGCCGAGGCTTTCGGGCAGAAATCTTAAATTTACTTTGTGAACCATTATTTTTAGGGCCTACAAAATCAGGATGATGCCCAGAATTGCGCATGGTAACGAGCTGACCAGCTGAAAGAGGCGCCAGTGGGGAAAAATGATCGCGATTGGTGATGCCTAAAAAATTGCTGTTGCAAACGAATACACCTAAATACGTAACGCTCCACACGTACATGTACCAATCCCTGATCGTGAGGTTTTTCTCACCAACTCACCAAGCAGTAGCCGCTAACCCAAGTGGCCGCAAAAATCAACGAAGCCATCGGATGGGCTGAGAACGGGAGGCACTCCATCGCGTGCACGTAATTCGTCACGAAAATTGGCTATTACGGGATGGCAGTTTTAATACTGTGATTTTTGTTAACTTACCGTGAAGCAAATGCCCGAAAATAATCGCATCATCAGCAGGAAGGGGAAGGACGGCGAGAATGAAGCTGCGACGCCGATAATTCCGTACACCAGCATCGACCAGGAAATGATCCGACGTCGCCCATAGCTGATGGAGGGCATTGGTACTTTCGCATTATCGGGGGGGGGAAGCGCATTTTTTGTATAAACCCAGAATTTCTAGTAGTGTAATAGAAAGCATAGCGTAAGTAATAGCGTTTATAGTCAAATTAAGATGTGGAAAACTATCTAAAAAATGTTAAAGAACTTAAAATTCCAAATCATTGTCGAAATACGTATTTTTGCACCTAAAAAATCTATCTTTTGTGCATTATCAAGAAAAAAATTAATGGAATGCATATAGCACCGTAATACCACGTATTTTACTATTTTTTTCAGTAAAATTTACCTTTATTTCGAGTGTAAAACTACTCAAAAAAAGTAAAATGTTATAAAAATTCGAGTTTGGTGGAAAATCGGCGATTTTGGTCGAAAATCGATTTTTCTTGTATTGTTAAATATAGGTTTGCAAGGATTTTGCGTTTTGGAATAGTAAAAAAGTGTAAAAACAGTTCTTCTATTGTTAGAAAAATTGGTACCCCCAATAAGGCCAAAGAAACAGTAATTTTCAGAAAGAAAGAAAATATTTTTTCTAAGTTAAATCCGTATAAAAACTTACTAATCCGTCACCGTCGCCAAAAATTGACCAAAAAGCAGGTTTCCGACGAACACCATCGAGCCGGTCCATTCGGCCGGATTCGGAAAGGTAGCCGACAGTTGGAACTACAGGCTACAAACTACAAATTCATTCTGGGGCCGATCGAACCTCATCCTGCACGGTGACGAACGTGTCGTTGGCCGGTTTCTCGAACGGGGCCATAAACGCGTTGCCCAAGACGGTCGGGGCGATGACCAGCCACACGGCCGCCATCAACACCACCACGGTCAACGTGTAGATGTCGTGCAAGCTGGAGGAGACGGTTTCAATTGGTTGATTTTATGGGTTTTACCCTCCGATCTGCTCGGCCAGTTCATCGGTTGTCGTGGCTTCATGGAAGGCGATGGGTAATTGGGTGGCCGGGCATTCTGGAGCAACCTAGATGGCGCAATTTTTCATCTTATCGAAAATCCAATAAAAATAGAGAACGTGTTGCCACATTTTTTTCTACTAAACGTAAAAACTTTACGAGTTTTGATTAACAAAACGAAAAAAATCTGAATTTTTCGACCAAAAATTGCCGATTTGTACCAAAATTAGGGCTTTTTAAATGTTTAAAGACTCAAACGGGTATTTTGCTAATTTTCTCGTTGAAATATAGTTTAAATTTGTTTAATTGACCCGAAAAATACATAAAACGGGGATTTTTCGACCAAAAATATCGAATCTACCATCAAAATTCTTCGTTTTTCGATAGTTTTTCCAGTTCAGACCCAATTAAAGTTAACTGAAAATTTTATTAAAATTTTTGCTATTACGTTACTAGCCTTTCCGATCTATACAGACTCCTCCCCCCAATAATGCCAAAGCACCCCAAAAATCGAAAGTTCAAAAAGGGATACCTTTGTTTGCGCCGCATAGCCCATGCCAGCAGCTGATCGCGGGCGCGATTCGGTGTGATCGCAAAAAATGAAATGGTGTTAGCGCCGACGGAGGAGGCGTTTTTCGATGATCGATGGGCACTTGGAGATGGAATGACACATTGACAAACAAACAGACAGACAGTGAAATATAGACAGACAGTGACAAAACCTGTATTTTACATTGCCGAAAACGCTGTCTAACACCGGATAATTGGACGACAATTATCCCCGGTGTACTCGACGAGCCGAACGGATCGGCCTAGGCCTCAAAAATGGGCGTTCGGGACCCCGATTTTGGTAGAAAAGTGCAACTTTTTTGCTTTTTTTCCGCCGTTTGATAATTAATATGTATCTGTTGATACTATATAAGGTATTTTATCATAGTTTTGGTAGTTTTGGATCGCTAGGAAATTATAAATCATTTTTAACTACTGAAATTTGGAAAATCTTGACCTTTTCGGCCCTATAATTCAAAAACATCGCAAGTTTCTGTAAGTATCCTATGCTTGTCATATCTAAAATGCTGACACACAAAATCCCGACAAGCAAAAGACCGCCACCAAAGACCCGATAGCCAAAATCCTGACACGGAAAATACCGACATAGTCTGACGCTAGTTTGAATGTCACGCCTTTGTCGGGATTGTGACGTGACTTTCAGGATTTGGGCTGTCGGGATTTTGGCTGCCGGGATTTTGGCCGTTGGGACCATGACAACCGGCATTTTGGCTTGTCGGGATTTCAGCTGTCGGTCGAGGCTGTCGTGATCTTCTCTGTCGGGATTTTCGCTGTCGGCATTTTCGCCTATCGAGTTTCTGGTTGAGGGGATTTCGGTGTTTGATGGAATTTTTCGGCATTTTCTTTGATGGCATATTCACTGCAAGTTTTCGATAAAGTTTATCAAATATCTGGCTAGCAGATCAAATACCCGATTCAGAACGTTTTTTAAGAAAACGGCAAGGACAGAGCGGCGGTAATTCTTTTTCAAATTTTAGTTAAAGTTTCGTTGTCCCCTCATCGTCCACGTAACCTGAGTTTTCGAGAGCCAACTTTGTCACTAAAAATCGGAGTTTACAAAATTTTAGAATAGGGGTTTTAATATTTTTTAAACGCCGTACCTCCCGCCGTCGGTCTCCACCATAACTTCTTTGTATTCGTAGTAAAAGATTGACAAGAGTAACAGGACGACCACGACGACAAACAGAATCCCGGAGTAGACGAAGAATTCGACGGCCTGGAAAATAGGTTAAAACTAACAAAAGTCTAATAAATAAAAAAGTAAATATTCACCAAATTCTGGAACAAGTCGAGCTCGTCAATGACGATGATGACCGCATCGCCGAGGGCTTGCGTGAACAGCCACATGGCAGTCACCACGGCTTTTAGGCTGGGAGAGGACTGAAATAATGATTTTTAAACGGCCTAGCAAGGCAAAATTCGCGTGTTCGTGATTAACCTATTCGTCCAAAAAGCGACTTTTAGGTGATACGACAGGCCTCTCGCTCGCTCTCTCTCTCTCTCTCTCTCTCTCTCTCTCTCTCGCTCTCTCACTTCTCAGCCCCGTTAACCCTAGCCAATTTTGTAGTCTGTTTTCCAAGATAAAGAAACCAATTTTACAGTTCGTGCTCACACCTGCGAATACGCAAATTCGAGCCCAGTGATGGAGAATAAGATCTCGGCGGCCGTGATCACGAAGTACTGCGGAACCTGAAAAAGATAACTTTTGGGAGCTATGGAAAAAGACCTTACCTGCCACAAAATGTTCATGTGGTTCTCGGGGACGATCGTGTGCAGCGTGGCGATTAGGGGAGACTTAAAAAGGCAATTTAATACGGGATGAATTATTTTTATACACAAAAAAAACAAATTTTTTAGCCTACCCCCTCCAAATCGTCCTGATCAGTGACGGTCAGCGTGTAAACGCCACCCATGCGATTCACCTGGACGTAGACGTCGAGGGATAAAGTCTAGGATTTGTAAACTGGAAGATAGTAGAGAGAAAGAGAGCGAGAGAGAGAGAAAGCGAGAGAGATGAGAACAATCTAGTAATCGTATACCTGAATCTCGGATTTTCGAGGAGTATGATCGCCGGAATAATCTTTTAAATAATTCACCAAATAGAGCTTGTACCTAGACAAAAAAAACCTTAACTATACCTACAAAACTTACGTTCCAGGCTTAATATCCAAATAATCAAGCGCGAAAGCCGGGCTCCCGTTTTGGACATCAAGCCTTTTTACAGCCTTATCGTCGCTGCTTTTCCACGCGTAGTACCAACTGAAAAAAAGATCTCTCTCTCACTCTCTCTCTCTCTCTCTCTCTCTCTCGCTCTCTCTCTCTCTCCCTTTAGATAACTCACTCATGCTTTTGCGGATCGCACTCCTTGTCATATCTGCAGAGCGCGAAACTGCCGTTAAAACTGCTCGCTGAGCACGAGGTTCCGTTCAGCTGCTCAAACCGCGCGCACGGGACGGCCATGTTGACGCTAAACAATGGGGTTTAACGTTAACACCATCCAAATCCTACCCGAGCGCAAATTGCCCCTGACCCTCCTGCGGCTTATCCCAGCTGGCCTCCCTTATCAAGCTCCTCCCACCGGGAGCAAGGTCACCATATAGGATTTTCCTCCTTTCAGCGTGGCAGCCACGGTGAACGGGTCTATCGTGCAGTTTGAGGAGCTTCTGAAAATGCAATTAACAGAGGTATACCATGAAAAAAACAGCCAAGACTTACGCTGCTCTAGCGAACTGAAAGTTGGCCGTCATACCAGAGCCGACGTGAAGGCGATACAGCTGCTTCGTCTTCTCCAACTCGTTATCGATCAAGGACTAAAAAAACCGCGATCTCCAAAAGATATGTAAAAGCTGTATGTACGCTTATTACTCCTTACATACCGAATTCGCCGGAACAACCTGGCTCGAAAAATCGGGCAGATTCACTTCAAAATCACAGGTGCCGCTGGGATACGCATTGACGACGGAGACGAATGCCTGCGACGAGCCGGGAATGTCGGGCAGGGTGCGCTGAAAATTCAACCACTGAAATTTTCGACGCCTTAAAGCGTACTGGCCAATTTTAAGGCATTTTATAACAGAAAAAGGCTCTCTTTGCAAAACCGGATATCCTCCATTCCCCACCCACGTTGACGGCAATCTGCACGAAACCGCAGATGACGAACGAGACGGCCGCCAAGAACACGCCAGCCACCATCTTCCGCAGTGGCGTACATCTGATGCCCATTCGCTCGACGCCCGGGTAGATTAGGCCCTAAACAGTGGAGGTTTATCGATGTGTTGTCGGTATTTCGAAAATAATTTTGTCGTATTTTGTGTAATTAATTTTTGCGAAAATCTTTTGTCAAAATATCGTTTTGTTGAAATATCAGTGGGCTGAAATTTCAAGTTGCTCAATGTTTCGGATCAATAATCGGCGGAAAAAGAGGGGCCATTCGAAAAAAAGAACAATTCGACAAAAATAGTTTGAAAAAGTTGTTTTGAAAAAGTGGAAAGGGATTTAGCCGCGTTAGTTACAGCAGCCCAATTACCTGAAAGATCGGGATAAAGATCATAATCAGAAGCGCGTTCAGCGTGCTCATTTGGTCGGGCAGCAGGGAGAAGCCGTCGCTGATCCGCGAGTCCATAGCCACCGCCTGAATGACCCAACGGGACCCCTGCTGATCATAGAGCGTCCAGAAGAACGGCAGGGGCAACATTATCACGGAGATCCGCACCAGCTGCTTCACGTCGTCGATGAAACGCACCTAAAACGGCTGGTTACCCTGTACGAGTTTTGAAGAATAAAACCGACTTCAAAAGCTTCAAAAAATCGCTAAAAGTCTGGAAAAAATGTTCTAGGGGGATCTTACAACACGAAAACCAGACCTGAACACATTTCCCCTTGGCCTCCCGGCAATGCGGATCCGTCTCGCAGTCGTGCGTATCAAAATAATGGTCCAACCAGTGGTCCCGCTTCTTCTTTCCCCTCAGCTTATTACCCAACGATCGCTGAAAAAATTCGAAATCCAAGGCCACCAACAACTCACCCGAATCGCCGCCAACACCCGAAAAATGGTGTTCTCTTTCGGGGGGACCTTCTTGTAGAGTGGGGAGCCGAGCATGAAGATCCCTAGGAATAAATAGCATCAACAACAAAAACAGTAAGAGCAGCGGTTTAAAAAGCTCCTGAAAACAAAGTCTATAATTTCGCCCAAAAAGCAAAAAGTAAGCCCGATGCGGGGCTCGAACCCGCGACAACCAGATTAAGAGTCTGGTGCTCTACCGACTGAGCTAACCGGGCCCGTGAGAGGGAGGGAAGGGAACGCCCCCATAACTGTCATGGTCCGCCAAGGTGCCGGATTTTGACAGGTGGGTGGGAGTTATCGCTGGCTTTTCGCCGGTTATCAAATCTGGCTTGATTTTCGGATATTATAATTTTCATTCTGGCTCGTTTTGTGTAACTTTCCGAAAAATTACAACCTATTAACAACATTAATTAACAACTTACCGACAGCCACAATCATCAAAATTGCCGGGATTCCGAAGGACAGCGGGTAACAGCTGTCATGGCCGAGGCAGGGCTGGGCTGAAAATTTGAGTACTGGACTGTCAGGGGTCAAACTAATTTTCCCGTTAATCCTGTATGACACTATAATAAAATACAAACCATTTTATAGCAATGAAACAGCCTTGAGCTGAAAAGCGCATCAAAAATAGAACCTTATGAAAAATTGCCAAAAAAAGTAAAAATTTTGAAACTCCAATTTTTTTTATAATTTGCTAGCAATCAAAAAACCACTAAATACACAAAATACACTATTCATTAATACAGGAAAATTAAAGTTCCCGTTGCTAAAAATCCCCCCACTATACATTCCAATACCAAAATTACGCCTACCAGTGTATACGTTTCGAAACCTTATTGAAAAATTTCAGCCAAAAAATACCCACATCGCATAATCGGCGAGATGAACGACGAGATCGTCGAGCCGGCATTGATCGTGAAGTAGAACACGGAAAAGTAGATTGAGATCATGAGCAGGTAGTGTTGCTAAAGGTTAGATTTCCTAGTTTCCCTTGAAACAGAGGATTAGCGGACCTTGAATTGATCACCACCAAACGCTGAGACGCAAGGCTTGATCCCGCCGGTGCCCATACCGATCACGAAAAGCCCGAGCAGATCGAGCCATCTGAAATGTGCGAGTTGGAAATATTTTCAATCATTTAAACTGCCTATTTTTCGGGGCTATATTCTATGATTTACAGTTACTAAGGTGCTTTCGCCATAACGGGGGGGGGGCTACTTTTCGCCTAGACGTCCAGAAATACCTAGTAAGGTCATTTGTAATAGTATTCTTAGTAGAAGTAAACTCTATTTGAAGTGGATAGACAATAAAAAACTTATAAAAAAATTTAGTTCAAACTTTGGTCAAAAATCAGGTCTTTTTGTTCGAAAAATTTCTATGATTTTGTATTTTTAGGCAAAATTTGTAATTTTTACGTTTAGAAAATCGTAAAAACGGTCCCGGCATTTCAATAATACCATTGAAACTCACGGGTGTAGTGAGGAGGTCGGCCCAAAAGTTGATGCCACGGCGAGTGCGATTTGGCCGCAAGCATAAAAGATTGAGATGAAGAAAATGGTCCTGAAAATAGAGAATATAAGACCTTTTGTGCAATTTATAATCTATATAACCTTAATAAGCTGTACCCACCAAAATTTGCCAATATATCCATCAGCTATAATCGAGCCAATCATCGGCGACCCGTAGCATAGCACGTTGAAGCTGTGGTAAAGTATCGTGGCCGTGTTGGCCGAATATTTGAGGATGTTGATCAGGTAGAGGGTTAGCACGGCTGAGAACGAAGCAGATAGCAAAGATTAATGGTAATTCGTTAGCAATTGATCCCTGGCAAATAAAATACAAAACGATGTCCCGAAATAGATCCAGAAACCCACATCTCATCCCATAATACGAAAAGCGCTCGCAAAATTCATTGACGATGATTAGGAAGGTGCTCTTCGGCCATGCCCGCAGCATTGGCATGCAGCTCTAAAGGCAATTTTTGTTGAGAATGAATCGAACTTTCACAAACCGTCGGCTCTGGGTCCTCGATGGCCATGGCGCCGCTGATTGTGCCATATCCACGCTTTCTACCCGCATCTAAAAAACTCGGATTTTAAGAATTTTATGGTCATGAGCTCAGGTTATTAAATCAAACCAAATAAGGGTGTGCATTGTTTTAAATTAAATACAGCTAGATTTGAGGCCTTACATTTCGAAAAATGTTTTAAAATCTGGGCGATTTTCGGTCGAGAAACGGATTTTTTAGGCTCAAAATAAAATTTCCAATTACATTTTTAAGCTTTTTGATGCTCAGTAGTAGCAAAGAATGATTCTAAGAAGAATATACGTGCTCTCTTTATATGTCTAAAAAATCGAGGATTCAAGAGCACAAATAAAATAAAATAAAATTTATTAAAATAGGTAGACGATTGGCCGAATAAAATTGGCACCAAACCCAAATCGATAGATCACCTGGCTCAACTTCCTCGGTGTCCATTCAGCCGCGAACCAGGGAGGGGCACCGTTTGCTTCTCGCCTCCGCCGCTGCCTCTGGAATATGAAATTCGCGGTCAGCGCGCGCCATACTCCACCCGCCCACCCACAAAATGCCCTGTTTGTGGTGGGGCAATTCCACCGAATTTACGGAGGAACGGCCCGGGTGATTGCCAAAGGACAAACAGAGATTGGGCACCATGCGACACGCGAATTCCCCCTCGAAAACAATCGTCAAAAGAGAGGTAAAGTGGCGGTGAGGTCGATAAGGGTCATGATTTTTAGTTCGTCGCCAAGGTTCTCTTTTGAAAATTTGTTTCGACTGAAAACTGCGTTCCAAAAACCCGAGCAAATTGACGATCTGCGAACAAAATGTAATAAGGCGCCGAATCCGGAGCCTCTTATCTCGAATTACACGTGTCGACCAGAGCTCAAGCCGGTCGGGATAGCGAGCCAGCTTGAGCCCGTTCCCGCGGTGGCTCCGAAATTCCGGAGAATTCCTAATTCCTCAAAGTCCTAAAATTCCAAAGCTATTTGGTGTGCCCTTGTAATTCGGTGTATGATAACATTCGCTGACGCCAACACCCACATTTATCTCGCTTTGCATATGAAAAAGCAATCGAGCAAATCCGTATACGCTTCAGCCCACTAGGCAAAATGAGAGCATTGGCTACCGGGGTAGTAGGGCACAGCGGAAGGGTCACGGGGAAAACATTTTAGGATATCGGTAACGGGGGCACAACGAACGGTAAAAGAAAATAATGGGCATAACTAACAACCTCTAAACAAATAACAAGGGATTGAGGCGGTCTTAGCCGTGATGATCAATAGTCTTCGCCGCGAGAGACGACCTCCTTGCAAGTGGGACGCATCAGAATTGTATGCTCCCACTGGGCGGTGTACGAGCCCTTGACGTCGCAGAGGGGCGGGTAGGCGTCGACGATTCCCTGTAAAGATCATGTAACTAAAAAGCTGCCAAGCTCTCACCTTATCGCACAACGCCTTCAAAGCAGTCCCGTACTGCACCTCCCCGACACGGTCGAGCCACCTAAGGTCGAAATTCGATAAATTATATAGCGAAAATTTACCGTCGGCAGAACTGGAGGTGCCCAAAATGGTTGTCGATCGTGTCGAGCAGCTCAATGGCTCTGGAAAAATAATTTAAAATGAGGGCTCTTTTGCATTGTCGGGTGAGAGAGGTTCGAACTTTTTTATCTCTAGAAACGTCTAGTATTAGAAATTATTGCTTAGTATTTTTCGTACTATTTTTTTCAGCTAGAGAAACTATTCAAAACATTAACAAAAAAAGTTTACAAAAGCCGAAATTTTCGTCAAAAATCGATACTTGTTTAATCCATATTGTTTAATAAATCTATTGATACTGTTTAATAAACAAATCTATCGATATTGTTTAATTAAAACTTGAAAAGTTTTCACTTTTATAATAGCAAAAAACCAGTTCAAAATACTTTCCGCATTTATATTTGCAAAATTGGGTTCCAAGGGAAAGTTGCTTAGCGAATGCGAAAGAATCAAAAATATAAAATCCAATTTACCGCAAGGGCATTTTCTGCTTAGCGCTGTCAAAGTTCTTCATGTAGTGCGAGCACTCCATCTTTCCTGCTCCAGCCCTGTTAACATAGCCCTTGCCGGTTGATCCGAACGTTTCAATGGCATACACCTAAACTCCAGAATACAGAGAAATACAGGCAAAACGACCTCATTCTCCTCCATCTTCGTTTGCTCCTCACCACCCTTGACAATAGGCACCGACTTTCCGGCGTGAATCCTAAAAGATAAAAAATTAAATAGTCAACGAAGCATTTAATAATCCCTTACTAAACTAGTCTGCATTCTACCTGTACTGTCCGATCGAGTGTCCGTTCAAATTGCGGATCGGCTTGACAGTGTACGTGCGACCGTCGAGCTCGACTTCATGCGAGGTCATGACCTAAAAATTATATATGCGGAAATTGGATCGCCTAACCTCTTCGATCACTTCTCCAATGTCACAGAGACGCACATCAATTCCAGCCTCACGAATACCGGCATTCGTGGCCTCTTTGACGGCGTTGGCCTAAAAGGGGTAAATCAGATAAAAACAAAGAAAAGTTACCAATGGATCAAACTTCGGGTCAAAATGGAGGGTAAAGGCCGAATCGATGAGACGGCCGCGTACATGGATACCGTAGTCGATCTAAATCAAAACGAAATTGGTAAGGAGGTGACAATTACCTTGCAAATGTCACCGTACTGCAACACAGTCTCGTCGCCCGCATTCGGGGTGTAATATGCAGCACATTCATTCAGCGAGCAGCCGGTGGGAAAAGCCAGTCCAGCTTCAAGTCCCATTTCGCCGATTAGCCGCCGCGAAGTGGCTTCGAGATGCGAGCTTAATCTCATTTTGATCCGGCAGCATATTGAAATCTCATACCAAATGTCGATCATTCTCATCCCGGGCTTCACCCATGACTTGACGTATTTGCGTACTTGACGATGAGCCTCGGCCGCACGGCGATAGTCCTCGGTGTAAAATTGACAAGCAAGCTAATCGAATTTACCTGCCACATCTCCTCTAAGCTGGCATCCATAGCCTTCTTTTCCTCATTGGAGATGCGATCGCTGGCCTTGCGCTCGTCTTTTCCCGGGATGTAATATTCGACTTCTTCGCCTAGGGGTGGTTATTATTTCCAAGAAAAACCGCCCTACCGAGTGGGTATTTGCCGGTGGTGATCTGCTCGTGGATCGGCTTCATAGGGGCAACTTTGGCTTCCCAATTCGCTTCAACCTCACAAGTGCAGTAATTAAAAATAACGCCATTGTCCTAAAAGGGTTTCACAATAGCGCTGATCCGTATACCGTAAGGGCCATCTCCAAAGACGTGTGTTCTTCCGGGAAATGGGCAACGAGGTGCAGCTGCCCGGGGCCATGTTTCTAAAAAAATCAAACTATATTCAGAGATAAAATCTTACCTTGGCGCAGCTCTGGGTGAAGCGGACTTTTTTTCCAACATCTCGAATCTGCCTCCAATCCATTTGTGCAAAAATTCGGGGTGCCTGGAAAAATGGGTTCTTTCGCATTATCGGGGGGAGTTTGTCGGAGGTTTATCTTCAAAATACCATTTTTTTCTTAGGAATAACTTTTTCAAACGTAAGTAGCGAAAGTGCTTTTACTATCCCTAAATGTAAAAACCTTACGAAATTTTGTTTAACAATACAAAAAATATAGATTTTTCGATAAAAAAGGGCCAAAATTTCGCGTTTTTGAAAAATTTTTCAAAGTTTTTAGATAGTTTTTGTAGTTCACGTATAGTGTTATTTTACTAATAGATTAGGAAAATAAGCCTATTAAGTTAATAGGCATTTTTAGATCAACACAAAAAATGCCTTTACCAGCCTGATAAACTCCCCCCCCCTGATAATGAATGAAATGAAATCCTGAAAAATGGGTCAAGACCGGACAGTTCCAATGACAACCTTCTTAGAAGCTATGTGCTCCCAATGTTCTTGAACGAAGCTGTCGAGTTGCTTTGCGGCTTCAGTCATCAGTGCGCCCGGGTTGTAGGTGACGCAGGTGGTGGTCATCGCTCGAAGATCCGCCATAAGTCGGTCTTTGCCGTAGTGGCTGAAAAAAACACATGAAATATGCTCGAATCTCGCGGATGTTTTTGAATCATAATTTTTTTTTTGGAAAATTCTAACCTTTTTTGGCTATTGTTTTGTTTGTTCATACATTTGGACCAAAATTCCCGATATTTTTACAATTTTTTGGGTCTAAAAAGTGTGTGAAACACTATAAAACTGATTTCTATCCAATTTATTAATTTAATTTAATAAATAGACAAAATTAATTAATTAATATTAAAATAATGCAAACATATCGATTTACAACTACAATTTCACATTTTAAACGTGCCGCCAAAAATATATTGAAATTTCTAAAGGAAAAGGAAAAAATTTTTGACCAAAAGTCAATAATGCTCGAACATTTTTATTATTTTTTTATCTAAAAACTATGTAAAAGGCTATAAAAATGGTTTATATTTTGTATAGGGAAAAACTAAAATTATAGAAACATAATATAGATTAAAGCAAAAATTTGGTTCGCACCCCCCCGCTAACAGTCCAGGAACGAAACTTGCAGGTCATACCCGAATTTCAGCTGGTTGCCGATCATGCCCAAATCCATGGGTGTCAGGTGGAACGGCGGATTGCTGAGGACAATCGTCGGCAAAGAAAAAAAATGCTCGTGGAAGACCTAAAGAAAAATTGACAAAGAGAAAAGATCGCCATACCGTTGTGGATACGAGACGCTTGTACAGCTGCAAACAGTAGGCTCTATAACAAAAATATAAACCATTTTATAACATTTTAAACCGTTTTCGTAAATTAAAAAACTTCCAAATTTTTGAAGTTTTCACCAGAAAGCCAAAACGCATTACGCGATTTAGATCATTGCCGTAGATATTCACGAGGCAATCTAGCAAAGATTCTTTGAAACCGAAGAAATGACTATAGACTCCGAAAAATGAGCAGGGCTGCAGAGCCCATTTAGGAATCGGGGGGGCGTAGGGAGGGCATCTAGCAGAGGATATTTGGAAGCCGCCAGGCAAGCTAGCAGAGGTTCTTTGAGGAAAACATCATGAAAAGCTCACTTTTCTTCTTCAGCAATGTTTGGAGGGATGAGTGTTTGACGGGAAGTCGATCCTGAAAGAATTATATATACAATAATTCCACAAATTTTCGTATTGTTCCGGATAATTTCTCATATTTCAAAATTGTTGACGTTAGCTCCTAAGGTAAAAAAAACGCTGCAAAACTGATAGTCAAACTCAAATTTCAAAAAAGTCTTAGATACAGTAATTCTGTAAATTTGTGTATTTTTCATATAATTCTTAATCTTAGAACTCTTCAACTAATTTTTAATTTGCAAAAATAGCCACAAAGCCTTCAAATTGACATGCTAGCTGTTACCAAATTCCTTCAAATTTCGACGAAAAGTCGCTAAATTTGAGCTAACCAACAATTATTATGTAGGAAAATGTGCCTAACGATTTACATGGCGTAATTGGATGGGCACAAACTTTTAACAACTGTTTGGAGAATTTTAATGAAATTTCTGGCTTAAAATCTTGAAAAAATCAAGAGTAGAAAAAAAATGAAAATATTACCAACAAGCCCAACGATTGTCTGAGACAAATAGCGGGTTCCTTGTCTTGAAGCAAGCGTTGGGTACTCGCGAGCGAGCAATGACTCTTCGTCGCGTAACACATCTTCGAGTGGCTTTTGAGCTTCGATGTCAGCCTGAAGGAACGAATTAATAAAACCGAGTGTTGTTCTCGTCCAAAATAAGGAGCTAAACAAACCTGGGATCGATTGACGACTCCAATGATGCCGAGCTTCACGTGAACCAACTGGCGAGTCAACACATCGAGCGCATTCGTCCCGTGATCCATCAAATCGAGCTTCGTGAGTACTACCAATGTTCTCTCCCCTAAACACAGTCATACTAGAGCATGGAAAAGCCGTCTACCTTCACTATCTACTTCACGCGCCATCTTCAACGCCTCCGAAGAGACGAAATCTTGATTTGCAGGTATCACAGCGAGGATGATCGAGTTCGAATTCGTAATGTAGGGGAGTATCAGCGCACGGATTCGCTCCTAAATACATAAATATATGAAATTTTTTGATTCTAACCTCAATATTCGTAGGTTGTCCCCCGACGGGAACTTTTGTCATACCCGGCAGATCCACGAGCCTCATGTTAACCACACGATGTGAGTAAATCCTCAGGGATATCGGTGTAGCTAATATTTCCTGAAAAACGACAATTAGCGGGAAATGAGAAACATACCGTATTGCTACCCGTAAGACGGTCGGTTTCCTCCTCTATCTCTTTTCGCACTAATTCGAAGTCTTCGAAGGTGCGATCTCCGGTGTGGTCGAAACGGGCCCAATCACCTAAAAGAGCATTAAAAACCCCGAAATTTTTCTTCACCCAGCTGTCCCTGCCGACTCGCCGCATCGTCGAGAGGGACATGGCAAAGCTGGAGATGAAGCGGCCGTCTTGTAACTATCCCTGTCCCGCGCGGAAGAAAATCTCGGCCAACGATTGCTGCTATCACAGAGCTTTTTCCGGAGCTCTAAATTAGAGCATTATAAAGTCAACGTAACTCGAAAGATACCTGTGCACCGACGACCACAATTTGTGGCCCGCCCTTCCCTGGCCAGTCGAGCACGGGGAACTCCTCGAATTCGACGTCATCCACGGCAGCCCTCGTCACCTTCTTGACATCGATTTCCGTCTCCATCTTATCGGCCATCGTGCTTGCAGTCTGGAATTGCGAAAAGAGTTGATACCAAAAACATCTAAGAATCGCCGAATGGCTAGAATTCTCTGTGAAACAAAGTTGTACCCCTTCTTCGATACTAAAAAATATCTGCGCGCGAAAATCTATGAACAAACAGAATCACCGACTCTACGATTTTACAACTATAAAAGGCTACAAACCCATTCATCTGAAAACCCTGCGCTGACTCCCGTTTTCGGTACTAATCAATTAAATCAAATAAGTAAAGACTCTAAGCCTAACCCTAAGCCTATGCCTAAGCCTAGAGAACAAATTAGGATGTGGGAGGGCTGTTTGGGCATCATATCGCGCAAGTATCACAGTGTGAAGACCGGTATCTTGCCGGGTGGCATCCGGGAAATCGCCGGTTTCTTGCCGGGTCGCAGCGGCCGGCCGCCATCCGGCAGGAACCCGGCTGCCAGGCGGCGAAAACCCCGCGGCCGGTTTTCTGCCGGCACATATCGAGTCTTCACGAATAGCTTTTGCCGGTTTTTGTGCCTGCGTCCTGCCGCTTATTCGCCGATCAAATCCGGCAGGATCCCGGCAGACCCGGCAGCAAGTTGGCAAGATCCCGGCCGCCAGCTTTTCGCCAGGTCGAACAGCCGGCAGCCGGGATTCTGCCAGATGCCCCGGCATTTTTCCTTTTCCCCATTTTTCCCGGCTGCCATCCGGTAGAATCCATTTCACTGTGTATGAAACAGAGCATTTTACAAGCATTTTTGCCGTTGGCGGAATTTCGGAAAAAACGTGAACGGCGAGAACGTCATGGACCCGGAAAATCAGTACGCAGTACACCTCTACACGTCCAACTGTCCACGAACGGCGTAATTTGTTTTTTTTTCGGAAAATCCCTCGCTATTATGACCAAAAATCACGTGCGGGTTTTTAGCCCTCAAACCCACTGATTCGCGGGGGCGCGCAGTAGAAGTGACAACTGTTTTTAAAATGCCGTAATCAGTTTTACCTAAGTAATTGTAATTAATTGTAATAATAAAACTTATAAGATTCTTCTATACTTTGTAATGCACCGCCGACATCTCATCGCTGATTATAAAACCGACGGATAAGTCAACCGGAAAAAGCAAACCGTTGATTCGGAGATCAATGCAAGGGGCTAGCAAAGTAAAGCAACGCAATCAGTTGGGAATTTTGTGCCTGCGGACGTATGGTTGAATTAGCGTCGAAGACGAACTTTTTTTTATTTTAATGGCAGTGAGCAAGGCTGTCAACAATATCCTGCCGTGGGCATCAGAGTACCGAGGCTACATACCAGCAGTCGCAGAAATCATCATCAATCAGCGATAAAAATTTTCTGTGGTTTGTCTGTCTGAAGTCGGATTCAACTCAGGGGAAAGGAGTTAGTTAGAGCCTAGCGACTCTGGGTCAATTCGACCCTGCCAGGTCCGGAAAATTATCAAAAATCATAACAAAAAATGACAATGAAAGCGTGAAAATTTGTATTTTTTTTTTGGGGGGGGGCTTTTACTAGGTTTGGGGACATTTGGAGGGGTTCGACTTCGGTTTCGGGAGGACTGATTCATTAAAGTTGTAGTTTCTTTGGTTCCCAAGGGCGTGTCATCCACGATTCGTGGTCAAAAAACAGGAGCTTGAAGGTATCCTATCCTACTTCCTACTTAAATATAAATTTCTAATGTCCGTCCGTCCGCCCGACCGGGAATTCAGCCAAATTTTGCATTCAAATTCAAAATTCAAATTGGGGGGGAAGGAGGGCCAGCGCTGAACCCGCGCGTAGCGGTGGGTCCGCGCTGGCCCTACTTAGAAGGAGTCGTTTTTAGGTGCTTTTGGGGTTTCAGGACGGGACCTAGCTAGTTCGGTTGAGAAAAAAAATTCTAGACAACATCCCGTTTTCAAAAAGTGCTGATCGATAAAGGTGTTTTAGGAAATTTAATTTAATTAAAAACGTTCCCGGTATCCGGACTAGTGTTGGACAGCACCCCAAAGAGAGCACCCCGGGGTGCTTTTATTTTCACCCCGGGGTGCTCTAAAAAAGCACCCCGGGGTGCTTTCCAAACCACTCCGGGGTGCCCCCAAAAAGCACCCCGGGGTGGGAAAGAAAGCACTCCGGCCGAGAGAGGGGTGCTCTGGAATCATCAATCAATCAGGAGATGAACATCATTTTCGAGCAGTTGGCACAACTCGGCGCCAATTCGATTGCAACTCATTTGGGGGTCGTTTGGTAGCATTTCTTCGAGGTTGTTGAACACGGCGGACGCTTTCGAGGCGTTTTTTTCTAACCGCGCTAGCATCCTGGCAAAGCTGCTCCAGAGCTAAAACTCGCTGGGCAGATAGAACTTTTCGCGCTCTTTCGAGTGGTGCCTTTCGGGATCCAGGATTCGCAGTGCAAATCGAGATCTGATGGTTTTAGCGCGGCGACAACTTCGACAAGTACACCTTTCGGCACTAAAACGCTCCCCTCTCTGTCACCCGACGATTTTGGAGAACGGCAGTTATACCGTTGGAAAGAGCGTTCAAAATGCTACCTTCTCAACGGCTTAACGCAATTCTATCAAGCTTCCTTACGCTGCTAGCGCGGCTAGAAAAAAATCGTCCGCCGTGTTCAACAACCTCGAAGGAATGCTACCAAACGACCCCCGAATGAGTTGCGAGCCGTTTGGCGCCGAGTTGTGCCAACTGCTCGAAAATGATGTTCATTTTACCTTGCATAGTAAAACCGGGTTGACCCGGTTTTCGGGCCGAGGCGGCCGGCCCGGTTTCACACCCGAATTTCCGGCCAAAACCGGACCTGGCAAATTGCCCAACACTACACATGGGCACTTCACGCGTCCTGGATCCCGTCCAGGCATGGCCAAGTGGCTAGTGCGTTGGCCTACGAATTTTTTTGGCCTCTTGCCACGAGTTCGATTCTAATTTATCGTTAACTCTTTGCTTTTTTGCTAATTAAAATTTTATGCACCGATCACGGGTTCAACAACCAAAAAGCAAACGGTTAGCCAGCGCGAAGATTCGAACCCGAGGCAAAAAAAATGTTAAAAAGTTGGTAGGCAACCGCGCTACCAATACGTCAATGCAACCTGTGATGGAGGCCTTGGCGGGATTTTATGAATGGCGCCTTGCTCAGCCCCCTTAACGACGTGAACCGAGGAAATGGACCCGAAAACTAGAAAAAAAGCGCGAACTTTAAATTAAATTTTCTAAAATTCCTTTATCGATTAGCACTTTTTGAAAATTGTATGGTGTTCAGAATTTTTTTCTCTATCGAACTAGCTAGGTCCCGTCCCGAAACTCCAAAAGCACCTCAAAGCGACTCCTTGTAAGCTAAGCGCAGGCCTAAGCCTAGACCTACGCCTAGGCCTAAGCCTAACCCGAAGCCCAAGGATAAGCCTAATGCCACCCCGTTACTTAAAGGGTTAAAGGGTTACTCACCTCAAATCACCACAAGGGTGCCGATACCGGGAACATTTTTAATTAAATTCAATTTTCTAAAACACCTTTATCGATCAGCTCTTTTTGAAAATGGCATGTTGCTCAGAATCTTTTTCTCTATCGAACTTGCTAGGTCCCGTCCAGAAATTCCAAAAGCACCTAAAAGCGACTCCTTGTTAGAAGGCCATCCGCGAGTCCTTCGAACAGCCGGAATTATAGCTTGGGACAATTTTTCGACGCCTATTCTTTGATCCCATCTTTCGAATTAACGGTGAGTCCGCCGCCACATGAAACCAGGCTAGAAAAGGCGCAAAATGTTTCTGTATCGATTGATTTACGTGTCGGCCACCGCCGTTTTCTAAAAAAAGACTTTTTGTAGTTGAAAATTTTACAAAAATCTGACGAAAATGGAAAGGTTATTTTTTAAGTTTTGGCACACGAGATAGCATTTACAGATCGAGCCGAGCTAACTCGAGAAATTAGCAAAAAAATTCGGCCTTTGAGAGGGTGATTGTTTCCGGCAGGAACTAACCGAGACCTTCCGCCTGGGAGCCCGGTGCCGCCACGGCTAACAAAGGAACCACCTACGGTCAAGGTGGCGTTTCGTTATGGGACCCAACTTATTTTGTGCAGAATTTTTTGCTGATTCCGAATGCGCTTTCATTTTTTGCTATAGCCCAATTTAAATAGTTACCAGCGCTGACCTCCGCTACGCGGGGGTTCAGCGCTGGCCTTCTCCCCCCCCCAAAAAAAAATTTGAATTTGGAATTTGAATGTAAAATTTGGCTGAATTCCGGTCGGTCGGTCGGCGGGCGGACGGACATTAGAAATTTATATAAAAAGTTATAGCGTTTCAAAGTCCCATTTTCCCAAGTTTTCGAACTTCAAAGTCATTTATCTTACCTTTCCCGTCTGGTTGCTCAAAAACGAATATCGTCATCGTATTCAAAATAAAATTTCTCTATCAAATGAGCTATTTAACTCAAAATTGTTGAAAATTGACTCGGTTTTGTTGTATGGGAAATGGTGAAAAACAGCCTATTTCACGCCCCGTAAGTGTTCGTCGATAGGTAGTAGCGCACTAATGAAATATAACAATCTAATCAGAAAAAAATTCTCTACAAGATAGGCCATTAAAAATCGACTGCCCTATTAAAATAAAAAAAGTTGGGTATCGTGACAGATGACTTCCCGCGGACTCTCTTTTTAAATGGGCTATTTGGCAAAATTGAAATCAGTTTCGGAAGCAGCGGAAAATTCCACACAAAGTAGGCTGGGTCCCATAACGAAACGCCACCTTGACCTTGTACGCTCTGGTACGCTTGTAAGGGCCGTGCCTAATCCAATACTGGCGCTGGTGCATTTGCAGCCCCGGCACAGAGACCGAATATCTTTTTGCTCTTTTTTGTAATCGACTTGACTTGTTTTCCTGATATGTTGTGACTGCTCCACTTTTTCACACCCAAATTTCAAGAATCGGTCAGATTTTTAGTAAACTTTCCTGTACAAAAGCTTTTTTTGAAAAAAACGGCGACCTGGCCGCAACCTAAATGATACATCAATCGATGCAGAAAAATCGAAACCCCAAGCCGAAAACTTTAACGCGCTGTTTGACCAGGAAAGCGTGATTCTAAAATCCGAAATTCCTGTAATTCCTCTAATGCGACCATGCCCTATCAGATCACATCAAGAAATCAAAACTGTGCCAAGCCTTGTTTGGGTGACCCGCGGACCGCCCTTTAATTGTCGCTTGTCCCGCCATATCGGGCTGTTTTGAACATGGGAAAACTTCACATCTGCGCCCTGTGGTTCTTACAATTTGCATCTGCATTGCCACGCAACGCTATTGTTACCCGCACCGCAAACCTAGACTATTCTATTCAACGGATGAGCTATTAATTGAACAATTTAGATAAATGAACTACCTGCCCTCTTCTTTAGTCGGGTTGGTCCTCGACCATTTGGATCCCGATGAATTAATCACCCTACACCGCACCACTAAGTGGTTACGGTACAGTTTTTCTGTGATTTTGATGAAAAAGATGCCCTGCTTGCTGACTTACTTCTTTTAAGCCGTCGCGTTAACAGGAGAGGGCTGTTGCCGGGTCGAATTGATGTTCTCGACATCAGAGGGTTCTTTATACCTGGCGAATCGGATCAGGTAAATCGAGCGCCAAGTACGTCTAGACTTCTCGAGATGCTTTCGCATTATCGGGGAGGCATTTGTCTTAGGATCCAATTTAAAAAAGGCATAATTGTTTTTAAACTGTTTTTACTACTCTTTTACTAAGCGTAAAGACATTAAAAAATTTTACGAAGATTTCGGCATTTTCAAACATTTTAAAGTCTTTCGATAGTTTTGCTAGTTGAAATCCTAGTATACAGGATGTCCCAAAAAAGGTCACGCTGTTAAAGGGACATCCGCCGGGCACACGAACAGCCTCAATGATGCCTTGTCACCGTTTTTCGACCCCGTTTTTATGACAGCTGAAAGAGTATATGAAAGAGCCTTGTTGAATTCGTGGGATTGCGCTATTTGAAGATTTTAAAAAGTTTAATTTTTAGGTGTAAATGTGTTTTAAAGTTTTAAAGTTGGAAACCCGGAAAATTTACTCAAGAACTACTCCACCGAATTGCTTGCAAATCATTTTTGTAATACATTGTTAAGCATGAAAATGTACGGAACATGGCAATATCGCGTACATTGACCAGTTTTCCCCATTTTCTATTTAATGGGTATCCGTCGCCACTCTGCAAATACCCTTAAAAGATGCGTGATTAAATTCGAATCTCGAATGATCTATTTTTCAACACGGCGACATACCCATTAAATCGAAAAAATGAGATTTCTAAAACCAACTGAAAAAGCTCCAAATCATAATAAACACTGTATTTTGGTAATCAGAGGACCGAGGAATGAACCGAATTCAATTGCAAACTCAAACCAAAACGGGTTAGCGGGCTACGCCCGTTAACCCCGAAGGGAGCCAAGCAAAATACCTTTTTGACGTGAAATTGAACCGGGAGTGGATTGAACCCGTGATGGACCGCCTAAGTGGCACTGGGGACAGCCTCAAGGCGAACGATCCGAGTTCAATTCCAGCCCCCTTTTAGCAACCGAATTTTTTTGCTCTTTTTTTGCAATCGTTCTGTTCTGGTCTCCTGATGCGAAAATACAATACACGGACCCGGAATTAAATACAACCCTGATATGGTAGGAAATTTACTAAACCCACTCCTTCCCCCGTCCCCGATAATGAAAAAGAAACGATTGTCCCTCTTCAGATGGGATTTCCAAACGCAAAAATAGCGGTGAGGAGCCGTGGCGGTGCTGCGTTCTGTGCCGCTTATCCGAAGAAGAAGCTTTATCATTTATACGGTGAAATGTATGTGTCCTATTTGAAATGGAAGTCAACGGTCAGGAGTTGCTTTACTTGAACACGGCCAACACAGAAACTTTCCTTCCAGGCTCGACTTTTCCTGTTTTGATTGCACTGAGCAGATAGCAAAGTTCAAACGTAGCATGCGGTAACTTTTCACGCTTACGATGTGTCGACGGCGATTTCCAGACGATACCGCATGAAGAGTGATGGATATTTGAAGCCATTAATACGAATGTTCTCCCGAAAAATGGCGGTGCGTGTATTGGAATTCGATATCACGTCGAAATACGCGCCGGTGAGGCACTTTATAATAATAAAGGGTTCTTGAGTATTCGAGGGGATAAGGCTTTTTCCGATGGGTCCAGGTTTAGTAATAATTTAATTTAATCCAGGTTAGTAATAATATAACGTGTTTTGAATTTTTTGGTAGGTTAACCAGTTCTTTCGCACTACGATTAGCGGAGACTGAATTTCTAAAATATCATTAGTAGGAGTGATTTAAGCATTCTGACCCGGTAACGATGGTCCGATTCGCTTCCGTTCGTGGGATATTTCGGTGCTAGGGGCTTTTTTCTGGCCCACCCTGTATTACATTTTTACATTATTATTTTTTTGGGGTATTTGATGGTCTATTACATGAAGGGTAGCCCGAAGGCCAGATGGTTGCAGTCGCGAACCGACTGTAACCATCTGGTTAAATTTCAATTTTCAGGAGGCCGACTGGACACCGTACTACCGGGAAAGATACGCGAGGGAACGAGCTGTGGGTTGCCCACGTCCCTTTATTTCTTTTTTTTACGGGCCTTTATGCGGTGGAATTTTGACTGGGGATTTTTCAGCGGAGGGCCGCTGGTTTCCGCACACCAGACGACTGGATAAAATATGAAAAAAGATCTCATGTACAGGCGAGTGTTTTGGTGACCACTTTCTCAGGCTCGATCTCTTCACATCGGTATCACTTGATGTCTTGCTTTTCAGCGTTGATAGCAATTGTTTTTAGCTGGCGGGAGTGTTGGGGGCTGTTGGAGCGATCGGAGAGTTCGCCGTTGATTTCTATTGCTGGGATGCCTTTCCAAAAGTTGTCCAATTTATCAACTGTCGTCCAGACGTTTTCAACGTTCGCCGCGTGGGTTTACGGCTTGCAATGTTGCCATAAGCCAATTCGTCATAATACCGATATTCATTTCGGAATTTGCGGATGTGCACATAATGAAATGATCATGCGATCATGCTTGCCAATATGCCTCATTTGTCAAATTCTAGGCGGATGGCCTCGCCATCTCACTGTCGTGGGATCTGCTTGATCAGGTACTCTACTATTTACTGGTCCGCTAGATTTTTTGGGTGAATTAACGGGGGGCCAACCTTGGCTTGGCTTAGAATGTTAGTTTTATTAACTAAGGGCTCGAAAAACCTTTTTTGATGGCTGACTAGCTTCCAGGCTGAACTGCTTAACTTAACTCCCCTTTATCGGCGGTAATCCCTTATAGCGGCAAAAATCCCTCTTATCGGTACGGAGCCGAAAATTTACCTTTTCTTTTTTCTTACAATATTTAAAAAAACTTCTGCATTCTGGATCTGGATTTCTCCATGAGCATTTTGAATTGCCTTGCGCAGGCCTTTGCAAATTTTCAGCCCGCTCCGATACAAGCTGCTCTTTTAACAGTGTGACCTTTTTCTGAGGCACCCTGGTCGCGATCGTTTAGCAAAAATGCAGCGTGTTGCCCAGTTTTGCAAGCGCTTACGAATGAGCTAGGTTTCGTCCCGAAACTTCGTTTGCACCTAAAAGCGTCTCCTTGTCAGCTCGTCGAGCTCTACAAGATGGGCACTCACGTGAGTGCGTGAGTGCGTCCATGTGATCACATATCCCTGGGTTCCAGGCACACCTATTTGACCGTTCCCTGTTAACCCATTATCAGCCAATGATAACCCGTGTAAAGTTGATCATTTACTCATTTCCAGCAGGATGAACTCATCCGCGACAGCCGAGAGAAGCTTTTTGAGCCCTGGGCAAAGCGAGTACTGATCTGGCAGGCACAAACAAATCGTGATATGACTCGTGCTGTCAAGGTACAGTTGATTGTCAAACGCCATACAGTTCTTAAGGCTAGTCTCTGCATGTTCCCTCCAGTCTCACCCTTTTTTCATGTAGTAAAAGTCGTGAAATAATGAAATTCTGTTCAGGAAATGCTGGAGAGTCGAATCGGGTTGTCGGATGGAAAGATGTGTACTGTCAGCTCTCAATATTGTGACTGGCCTAAAGATCAACCACAACATAAGGTAACGTTATGTGATTGCTAATCATGACAGGCTGACGGCCTGCCACAAAGCAAATACGCAGCTTATTTTAATGGATGCCGACGGCATAGTCAATCGGTTACGTGCTGGAAAGAAAATGTCTCTGCGCCTCTCCCCAGGGCGCGCTCTCTGCCCTGTTGGCTATTTGCCAATTTATTGATGGGGGATCGACACATGCCGTCGGCAGCCATTTAAGAAAAATCCAAGAAAAATTTGTGGAAATTTGAGCGCCGCAGACGAAAAGTGTTGCTAAAATAGCAGCGCCGCAGGCAAAAAAATTTCAAAATGAAAAAACATAAGGGGGATCCTTACGTTTTTTTCGGGCCCGCCGGATTTCGGGGGGCTGCCCCCATTCCTATGCGTTTCTAATGGAGACACTTACTTCCGCGGAAAGCTAAGCCAAAATGAGAGACATTCTATAGGAACATGCAAGAATCGTATCAAATTGCAGATTCTGGCGGCGGCGATCCAGGCGTGGAAAGTCGTCAGAAACGATTCAACCGCTGCCCTACGCATTCAATCCCTCTTCCGGAAGGAGGTCGCAAAGGTCAGTGATGAAATCGTCGGGATTGAAACTCGTTCAAAATTTTTGAACAGCTTTGAAAAAGTAGAAAACTTCGAGGAGGAAAATCATGGAACTTGTAATGAGTTAGGGGGAAATGAAGGGTATCAAAATGAAGCTCTCAGAATGCGCTATCAAACCAAATGGTAATGAATATAGATCGGTTTAGCGAGCCGTCAATAGGAACGTTCGAAAAATCCCGATTTTTCGAGAAAGGGCGATTCCGCGTTGACCATCGAAAGCACCTTGTTCTCGTAACTTTTTGTATTTATTCAATGTAATGCTGTTTGCCAAAGATAATCATGCTACAATTTTGACCGTATTAAGGCAAAACTTGCAGTTTCTGCCGACTTGGCAGAGTGCCAAAAAAATTTTAATCGGGATTTTGGAAATCCTGAGGCCAAAAGTTAGTAGTTATCTATTTATTGCCAACTGCAAAACTTCAGACAAATCCGGTGGTAAATAAATTTTTTCTGGAATTATTTCTCCAAAAAGCCCGGATGTTCCGAACGCTCCTATTGACGCTAGTTAAAGCGATAGATATTCTTTAACATGGGTTTGATAGCGCATTCTGAGAGCTTCATTTTGATACCCTGTCCCCCTAACTCATTAAAAGTTTTATTATCTTTCGTTTTTTACTTTTTCAAAAATGTTCAAAACTTTTTAACGAGTCAAAAATCTTAAAAAACAACGTGTTTATATATATATATATATTTATGCCCAGCATATTTCAGCATTCTGGCAAGGTAACGATGCTCCGATTCGTTTCCATTCGCGAGATATTTTGACCCAAACTCGGATCTTTTTTGTGCCCACCCTGGGGGTCAGGGGTGAAAAATGAATTAATATCCTGAAAATGTTTGTGTGTAACGTTTGCTTCGTTTGTGTACAGCCGATTTTTTATACAGAAACCGAACTTTTTTTGCTTTTGGTGCTTTCGTCAAACTACGTATTCTACTCTTTCTGCGCGTTATGTCAAAGCCGATTGTTAGTGACTAGAGCCGCAGGCCAAAAATTCGTTCCCTTCCTCGCGCTCCCGTGTCGCAGGCTTGGTGAAAGGAATGGCTTAAATGCGTGGTTCCCAGACGGGTCCAGCGGAAAGGGCCGCCAGCGGTCTTCTTCGACTTCTTCTAAATATTAACCAACCATCTTTTGTGTAGGACTTTGGCCCCGAAATGGACACGATGTTCTTCCAGTGCTCAACTCCAAACAGAGGTCAGTATTTTAGTTTTCCCGAGGATCCGAGCCCAAACCATTCGATTTCTAAAAGTTTTATCACCAAAATCTTATACTGGTTTGCACTCAAATATCTCGCTAGGGGAAACGAATCGGACCATCGTTACCTTGCCAGAATGCTTAAATATGCTCCATATGAAGATTTAACACAAGTTGATTTTTGCGATTTTTGACGACCGTTAAAAAATTTTGAACAATTTTGAAAAAATAGAAAACTTGGAAGCGGAAAATCATGGAACTTTTGATGAGTTAGGGGGACATGTAAAGTATCAAAATGAAGCTCTTGGAATGCGCTATCAAATCAGTGGTATAGATTATCGATCGGTTTAACTAGCCGTCAATAGGAGAATTCGGAAAATCGGCACTTTTTGAAGGAATAATTCCAGATCAGATTTCTTTACCATCCGATATTTCTGATATTTTGCAGTTAACAATAAATAGATATCTGCTAACTTTTGGCATCAAGATTTTCAAAATCCCGATCAAAAAATTTGTTGGCACTTTGCCAATTCGACGGAATTTGTAATTTCTACGCTCCTATAGTTCAAGTTATAACATGGTTAGCTGGACAACCAGGATTACATGTAACAAGTACAAAATGTTATGGCAACAATGGACTTTTTGCTGGTCAACGGGGAATCGCCCCTTCTAGAAAAGTCCCGATTTTCCGAACGCTCCTATTCACGGCTAGTTAAACGGATCGATATTCTTCACCACTGAATAGATAGCGCATCCAGAGCTTCATTTTGATACCCTACACTTTACTATAGCTCTTCAAAAGTTGCATACTTTATCGCTTCAAAGTTTTCTATTTTTTCAAAAATGTTCAAAAATTCTTAACGAGTCAAAAATCATAAAAAACAGCTTGTGTTTATTCTTCATACCCAGCATATTTAAGCATTCTGGCAAGGTAACGATGGTCCGATTCGTTTCCCCTAGCGAGATATTTCAGGGCAAACCAGGCACTTTTTTTTCTGGCCACCCTGTAATTCCCGATAATAAACACGGGAACAACCGTTTAAAAATATTCATTACTCATTTGGCTTATACAAGAGTTACATATTTCGCTATTTCCCGATTAGCGCGTGGGGGGGGGACATGGATGCAGGCATAAACCCTTCGCTTCGCGACTTTTCAACGCTAGCCCGTTTAGCCCCATGATATTCTTCAATCTGTAGAATTTCCCTAAATTCTTATGTCAAAAAATGAAAAGCGCTCCCGCTCTCCCATTATATAGGCTACCGGCAACTTGTAAAATTGAAGCGCTCGAGCTTTCGAGCATAACGAGGGATTCTCAAGGAAGCCGGAAAATACCGTTTAAAACTGTAGAACCGCCCAACCGGCTTTTGTTTCCGAATTAATTTCAGATGTGTTGTTGATGGTTCGCCGTCACGGTATAAATGGGCATAGTGGCGCTCGTTGGGAACGTGTGACGATGTCATTAACGGCGAACTCGCTTGAAGATTTCTAATAATTGATGCGCAAAATAAAAGTCTTTGTTCCTATCCTGCACTGAGGCATTTCATTCTGCAAAGCGTTTTGTCTCCACATTCGAGCAGCATAAACAACGACGAGCGAAAAAAAACATTTATTCGGGCATGGTTGTAAATTGGTATTCGATCGAAATTATCGTTAATCGGCGCCGTTTCTTTGCATCGGTTTCAGCCCTTCGCAGCTCCCTTCGGGTTGGGGCGATGGATCGAGAAGGCGATCTCCTGAAAGTTAGTTCGCGTATTGAGGGTACTAAAGAGCAGCAGCACCAAGTCTTTGGAGACGCTGAGCACGCAGGCGGCGTTGTCGAACTGGCCACAATAATATGGAGCGGAGAAGATGGTGACGAGATGCCGGTCAGCAAAGAATTCGTACCCATCCTGGACGACCTAGAAGAGGCGGATTACGTTGAATTCGTCAGCGCGTTTCACTCACCTGGTGCGCGCGAACGACGAGGTCGATGCCGTGCGTCTGGCAGAACGTCTTCAAGGCCTGCGCGCCAAAGATGCGAGCAGCGCCGCGGGGCGACTCTTCGTAGCCCTGGATCGTCGGCTCCGGATCGGCCCATGTCAGGTCGGCAATGATGCCCAGATCCGGGATATCGCATGGCCGCTCGATCTTTTCCAGCTGAAGTTGAGGTTTGATCGTTCGTTTTCAGGGCGTAGAAACCATGAACGCGCTTCCGGTTTAGCCGGGGAACCGATTTTTTTCTCTAATCATACCGTACGGCCCTCTAAAACGAAGTTTTGACCATTTATTATAAACCCTACCCGGTTTTTTAGATATACAAGCGTTAAAAATACTCGATGCGTCGACATTTTTATAAGAAAAAATGTATGGAAGGACCACAAAAGGTCAAAAATTCCAAAATGGTGAGGTTTCGTTTAGACTTTCTTGACTAATGATGATTGGATTACCTGATTAAAATCCTGGAGCTCTTCGGAGATGCCGCCATGCATGCAAAGGATGCGCTTGTCGACGAGCGCGCAGAAGGGCATGCAGTAGAAGGCGTACTGGAAGCACTCGTAGAGGTTCACCGAGTATCTGAAAGAATGGTACCTTATTTTGGCAAGTGAGGCGTCACCTCTTTTTGACTTCAAGGTAGAAGCCGTACTGCATATTCACCGGGCGTGACTCGTGATTTCCGCGCAGGAGCGTCACCTCTTTCGGGTAGAGTACCTGGAAGCAGGAAGATAACGGTAAAAAGTATTATAATATGCCAAAACAAGCCCGAATTACACTTTTAAACAAAAACCAGGGTTGAAAAACCGCTTCGCGGCTTTTCAACCCTGGCCCCGTCTAGGATCGATGAAGTTATTGATTTTGCATAATTCTTGCCGAGAACCGCTCACCAAAAATGAAAAGGGCGCCCTATCTTCCTTTTAATAAACCATTTCCACTTCCGCCGTATGCTAATTGCTTCCTAACAAAGAGATTGGCCGAAAACTTTACAGAAACCTAATTTTAATATCGAAAATAGCAATTTTTCAAAACTTTTATGTGTGTGCAGTCGATTCCGGACCCTTCTTTACCCCATGACGTTTCCTCCTTACCGAAAAAATGCTTCCCTGAGGCTGTAGGTGCGGAACATCCAAACGGAAGTGCATGCAAATATACACACACACACAGACACTATTTTTTTATATATAGTAGGATCAGGTTTTCCAAGATAATTTCTCTAACGATTGAGAGCCAGCCTTTTTTAGGATGTAAAGCCTTTAGCTGAAAATAAAGAGCTTGAAAGGCGCCCAGAAACCGAGTCTCTCACAAACCTTGTAGGCAAAGAGCAGCACCATCACCTCCAACGAGTACGGGCCCCGATCGACGTAGTCGCCAAGGAAGAGGTAGTGCTTGTCGGGCGGGAAGCCGTTGAGCGCGAACAACGCGAGCAGGTCTTCGAACTGGCCGTGCACGTCGCCGCAAATGTTCACCGGGGCATTCACCTAAATTTGAGCCCATCGGCGCTTCCGCGTTGGCGGGTTCCGCGGTCACCAGGAAGTTCAATATTTGGTGGTCAGGTCTAACAGTTTATAAAATCAGGTGCCAACCTCGATCAGACATTTCTGGGACCAGAACGTCTCCCGGGCTCGGTAGCACAGCTCGATCAGCTCGGTCTCGGTGAACAGCGACTGGCACAGCACCGGCTTCCAGTCCTTCGTCAGCCGGTCGATCACCGTCTGCAGCCATTTTTTGATCTGGAAATGACCATGAAGTGTGAGGAAATGAAGAATGACTCACTTTGTCCTTGCGCTCGGCGCGGGCATCTCCCGCCATCGTAGTGCTGCAGCAGGCGAGTGTTTTAACGTCGGGACGATCGGGTTTTTATTCCATTGTGATTTGCAAATAGTTTAGGGGTTCCGGATTTTAATTTCCTATTCAAATAAGGTTTTCTGTTCAATTCAAAAGGCTTCTTACTACTTCTACTTACTACTACTACAATTGCTACTACGACGTCAGTTAGCTTGACATCTAATTATAACTTATGACCCTCCCCCCCGATAAACGAGAAGCTTCGCTTTTTCTAGAGCGTCTTTTTAGTCATCGCTTGCCAGCAACGATAGCGCTTCCTCATGGAACACCATCATATCCTCGCCCTTGTTTTCCCATAGTAGCCGCCGAATGGCATTTTTAGGAGCCAGTTCCGCGCGCGTGCATATACTGCCTGTTACTATGCGGATCGGGCTCGACTCTTGTCTTCCAGTCAGCCCTTATCGATACCTCTGCCCGCACAGCGGGATCACGCAATGAGGCGGAATTTTTTTTCACTTTCCCTCAACGCCACCTCATTTCTGCGCGGCTTTTCGGAGATTTTCGGGTTTTAGGCGTTCATTAACGTGGGCAGCGCTGTAATTCGGGGTTAGCGGGCGTAGCCCGCTAACCCCTTTTGGTTTGAGGTACCCCCCCATACGACTCTTTTGGGGTCCTTTTCCGGTTTTAAAAAAGAACGATGCATCGGATCGCCAAACTGAATACACCATCGGAACCGGCGACACTTTTTGCATACTATAAGCTTTTAAAATTTGAAGAAAAGTGAAATTTCGAATTTTAACGGCCGATTTAAATTGCGTTTCGAGGGGGGGGGGTCTGCGTTTGTATGTATGTATGCCACAAAACCTTTGTAGTCGTCAAAAAGTGCCTTCCCACCATCCGTTTGGGCTGAAATTTTGCACAGTTATTGGGTGAATGATAATTTCGGACCGCAAGAAGAGTTTTTTTTCAAAATAGGCTTTTAAAAATTTTTTATTTAATTTTTAAGTTTAAAAGCCAAATTGCGGCCAAAACAAGGGATAGTGTTGTCCGTTTGGGCTGAAATTTTGCTCAAATAGGCATTAGACCTTGCCGGAAAAAGTAAAGAAGAAATTGCATCGAAAGAATGCTTCTTCTCTGAGATATTATTACATTAAACCTTCGCCATACGGGGCGCCACCCTCCCCTTTGGCGGCCCAGTCCCGAGCAGGGCGGGCGGGTCTAGCTTCACCAAGACAGGCCTCCAGTCTCCCCGTTGGCCTAGTGGTTAGCACGCTGTACTGGGAAGACTTGGCTCCCGAGTTCGAACCCCACCCAAAACACGGTTTTTGCCGATTGGCCCCCGTGCAACCTTATGGTTTCTAGTGCCGTTACAAAGCGCCGCAGGCAAATTTTTTTGAAGTTTTGCGTACAAGGGTTCATCTGAATAAGTATTCCTTGGCTTATTTTACGATCTTAACAATAAGGTTGAGGCAAAAAGGGCTAAATTCTCTCTAAGGCTAAAAAGAGTCTTTTCAAAAAAGGGCTTTTGGTTTTCGCAAAAAGAGAAGAATTCTCGTGGCAACAAAAAGAGCTAAATTCCTTTCAAACTCTTAAAAATGCCACAAAATGTGGGATCAACCAAAAGTTGCTGGCACCTTATTAAAATGGACAGATCCAGTTTCTAGCGGTTTCGGCTTGCAAATAATTTCTGTATTATGATCTATTTGCACTTTCTTGAAATTAATCTGTGGACCTGACCTGTGATCTGGGATGGTACCGAGTTTATTAAGATTTTAAATAGCCAGCAATTTTTTGTTGTTCCCGCATTTTGTGGCATTTTTAAGAGTTTGAAAGGAATTTAGCTCTTTTTGTTGCCACGAGAATTCTTCTCTTTTTGCGAAAACCAAAAGTTGCCCTCTTGAATCAATCCTGAAGTATGCGCGGTTGTTGCCTATCACTGCTTGATTAGCATCATGCTGCCGTTTTTTGCAAGGGTCGCCAAGTTCGTCGGTGGCGCAGCTATTTTACTGATTTCCCCTGCCGAACACCGGCTGTTGGGGGTGATGCGGAACTTATTTTTGGGGGAAAAGTGGCGGTGCGCACAATTTTCACGTTTTTTTTCACACATTTTTTTTCTTACGAACCAATTTTTAAATATAAATTGCGGAAGTGTTTCTAAACTGTTCTTTACTATTCCTAAACGTGAAAACTTTACAAATTTTTATTAAAAAACTACAAAAAATATAGATTTTTCGAGCAAAATGGCCGGTTTTTGACCAAAATTTCGATTTTTTTTTAAATTTTGAAGTTTTTAGGTAGTTTTTCTAGCTAAAATATACTTATATTTGACTAAAAACATTATGAAAATACTTACTAACCCCCTCCCCCGCTAACAGACCAGGACCGCGATTTGTAGAACCCTCCGCGCCCACGATCCCTCGGATTTCCAGTTGAACGGCCATCAATCCGCGGGGGGTGTCTGGCTGTATGGCCCCGTCGCAGGGGGAGGAGGCTATTATTCAACCCGATCGCATAATGTGGTGCCTGTTTTTTTTGAAACGCGCAATGTCCGGCCAAGCGGCCGGCTTGACCCCGGAACTCTTTGCAGCGGGAGGGCGGCGCCGCCACAAAAAACGGGCTATTTGTGATTCCAGGCTTTTGAGATGGGAGCACGACGATCCGATGAATGGGTTCGAGCCCCAGGGGCGGCGGCGGGGGCTTCTGACCGGTTCGAGGTTCTGACTGCTGCCCTGTACTCTGGTTGCCCACCTCAGCTGTATCCGCGCGGTGATCCCGATCCGAAAATTGACGGGCGTTGCCAGGGGATCGGTGCCGGGTTCAATCCCCTCCAAGGAAGCGTTCAATTTTGGGATCTGTCACGCCGCCCTGCCAAACGGCTGCCTGAACTGTGCTTTTTTCTGGGGAGTTTCATGGCGTCGCAACATTCATTTGCCACTTTTTTGTTTTATTAGAAAATTTCTAGCAATTAGCGAAGGTCTTTATAAGTGTTTTCAGTGAATACAACTATATTTCAATTAGAAAAACTATCTAAAAAGCTTTTTAAAAATTATAAGTCACAATTCTGTTGCCAAATTCGGCCAATTTAGGTTGAAAAACGATGTTTTTTGTGATATAAATTTGTACCATTTTGAGGTTTAGGAATAGTGGTAACAAATAGCTCAGAAACACTTTCGCTATTAACTTTTGAAAAATGGGATTCTCAAGTAAAATTTTCCACCTACAACCCCCCCCCGATGATGCAATAGAACCTTATATAAATTTTATATAACAATTATGAACCTTGACTCTATGATACCTCGTAGATACGATACCAGTTATAAGTTACCCAATTTACAGCCGAAAAAAAATCCAAAAAAAGCTTTTCAACGTTTCTTTTCGCAAAGTCCAGATATGCAAATTTCGGTGCTTGCGCTTTCAATGGGGTCAAATACCCCAGGTCAGTCCGCCGTGGATGACAGGCATTTTTCAGAAAAAAATATTTGTTTACATGCTGCTCAGCTATGGGAGAGTGAGGTCAACCTACACCGACTCGGGGGGCAGAGCATGAACCTGCCATCCCTGTCATTGTTCTCCCGACCGCTAGTGCTCTTCGACCAGCTATGTACGCTCATGTTTTCATGCTCGTTCAGTGTGTTGCATTGAATAGCTTTGGCTATATATGGGTCGAAGCCCGGGGGCGCCGCCAAAGGCGCCTCCGAGACGCCCCCTAGGGGGCGTGCCGAGTGGCGCCTGGGGGCGCCGCCCATATGATTTTTAGCGGGGCGGGGGGCGTCACCAACGGCGCCTGTGTGATTATGCAAATTTTCGACTTTAATGTTAATTATTCATTTCGAGCGGAAGAGCAACGGACAGTAGAGCGGAGCTTGCAATGAACTTTTTCCCTTGCACTTCAGAAATGCCTAGTAACTTAATAGTCAGTCAGTTAATAACGTTGTTAGTAAAATTAACATATTTTAAGTGGAAAAACAATTTTTAAAAAAACTGGCGAAAACTGTAGGTGGAATTTTCGAACTTGAGAAAGTGAGATTCGAAAATCGGCGATTTTTGGCAGATAAATCGATTTTTTTCGATATTTTAGTTAAAGCTTGTGAAGTTACTTTGGGAATAACAACGCTTTCGAAACACTTCTACTATATATTTTAGAAAAAAGATCCTTAGAAAAATGGTTCCCCATAAACTCCCCCTTCCTCTATAATGCAAAAGGATCCGGATTCGTCGGGTATTCTTCCTTCTTTGATAACAGGCATCAGCAGTCAAATCTCATTCCGATAATAATTTTGAATGTTTTGATTTGCATCTCGGTTTCCCGGCGCCTCCTGGTCGGCCCCAGGCGCCGCCACAGGCGCCATTCAGCACGCCCCCAGGGGGTGCCTCGGGAGGCGCCTCTGGCGGCGCCCCCGGGCTTCGACCCATATATAGCTTTGGCTATAGGTTTTGCTGCTTTTTGCAATGCGCACTATTTGAAAACCTAGAAAGATTTTTCAACTTTGAAAATTGTGGTCGAAAATGTATATTTTTGTATTGTCCATAAAATTATAAATTCATAAATTTAAAATTTCTCTATCAAGTGCTCCTAAAATGTTTTTTCCTATTCCAAAAGGCAAAACGGTAAACGAGCTTTTATTTTTTTTAAATACAAAATATCGTCTTTTCGGGCAAAATTTGGGATTTTAAAAATGGCTTAACGTTAATCTGGATGGGATTTTCCGCGTAAAATATAGCTAATTACACTAAAAACGCTATGAAAAGACTTACTATTACGCTGCCAGGAAATTCTTGCCTTTTTGCAAGCTCGTTCTCCCGCCCCCCCCGATATTGCAAAAGAACTGGATTTATTTAAATGCTACTGAAGCGCAAAATCGAAGCGCTCTACTCCACCATCTTCCCGGCACCTTTAAAATAGCAGGGCAACGCGTAGGCGCTGCCCAATTCGCGGCTTTCCATCACTTTCCACCGCTGTGCACGTCTCGCGCGCGACGCTTTCCCCGCCGATTAATTGGCTGCTCTGGCGGGGATCATCAACTCTTTTTCTCGCTTTCTCCCCCCGCATGCCCACCGGGAGCTAGTGCTCATGCCAACCGCAAGCGGCGCCACCCGGCTGGGAGCCAGATCCCACAGGCTGGCACTTTCTACTTCGAGCTCCCCGTTTCCTAGGAGTCTGATCGCCAGGTTTTGAGCACACAAAGGGTGTACGTACAGTGGCTGCCCGGTGGCACACTGTGTCATTTTGAGGGCGAGGCTCGAACAAGGGGAAGTGTCAGTCAGTTCACGCGCATTCATGGGCGTGCCAAGATTTGCCCTTTTTCTGCGATTCACTAGCGCCGTGAAGCCGAATCCGAGGTAGCTCCTGGAGCAACTCGAAATCTTCTAAACCGTCTAAATTTCGAAATCTTTCTTTTTTTAATTCAGGAGTTTTATGCCTGTTTGTGCTTGATTTGTTTGGTGCTTTTGCAATAACGTGGGGGGAGATCTTATGAGTCCAGATCTACCTATATACCTGTTTGTGGGAAATTATTTTCTGGTTTTTTTTTTGCATTTTTATCGTAGTCGAGTGGAAAAACTAGTTAAAAACTTAGAAAAATGTCGCAAAAGTTTACTTTTCTGTTTGCTGCTCTGTTCACAAGAATGTTGTTTCTGTTTTGCTGTTCTGTTTACAAAAAAAAAGAAATGTCCGGTGAATCGTCGATCTGGAACAAAATACATTTTTTGGTGCGTTTTGCTGAAAATTTACAAATTTACTCGACAATCATCGATTTTCGTAAAAACTATCTATTTTTTGCTAAAAATTTCCAATTTTTACCTCTAGCGATAGTAGAAAATAGTATTGAAGCACTTCCGCTACTACTTTGGAAAAACTGGATCCTAGGAAAAAATGTGTGCGAATATTGCGAAAAACTCGATTGTTTTTCCCCGTCCTCAGGCTTGATTTTCCTCAAGTTTTCCTTTTTACCCTAACCGCATAAACCTATGCTAAATACTCCATTCCAGGTAAATTTAAGGAGAAGCCTCTCAAAACGGCCACACCCCCCAAGCGCCATGCTCTCCCTGACGGAGGACGGGGACGGGGCTTGCGGGGTGGAGTGTGAGGACGAATATGCTGCCATGCACTGTTCCATCACCCCCATCGCTCTCGGGCTTATCGCAGGGTCTGCCGTGCTTTTTATACTGGCTGGTGGGTTGAATACTAGTTTAATTTTAATTTGAGTTAATGGTGGTCTTGACTAAAGCCTAGTTAATCTTTTTCAACTTTTCTAAAATGTCCGATTTATCGTTTTCCACTTAAAATTTACGTAATTCTGGTTTTCCCTTTTAACATATAGTCGCATTTTATTTAAAAAAGAACCCTATTCAAACACCTTGCTGGGCATTTCAGGGCCTATAGCAAAAAGAGTTGCCATCCCCCGGTAAGGCGAAAGCACCCTAGAGAGGTATTTTTCGTATCGTCGGTAGTCGCTGAAATTTTTTAAAATGAAACTTAAACAAAGCGTTGAACGGTAACTTTTTGAGGTTGGGACGGCCTGCAACCTGCAGATGTCGGTCGCGATTCTTGGCTCAACGAAACCATCCATCAACTGAGCCACTTTGAAACGCTGCCAAATGGTACGTATCCAATAAACCGCTTTTCCCCTCAAAACTTCCTGAGCTCAATCCCTTAACTTTACAGGCACCCGCTACTACAATTGGACGAACGAGGAAACGGGCGAGCTCGAATACAAGGAAGCCACCTGGGCGTTCGACCGCTTTTGGGCCGGCTACTTCCGGTACTTCTTCGGGTCGACCTGGGACAACTTTTGCTGGGTTCGACTTGTCCTAACGCCAAAACTAAGCCTAGCATAGCCGCGGAACGACACGGAATATGTGCCCAACACCTTCTCGATCTTCCGTATATTCCAATTGCGCCCGTATAGTCAGGTAAGTGTTTGAAGCAGCTGCAGGAAACGGGTTGGTGTTAGAGCCTAATCCGGACCGTTGTCCTCGGCACGATGGGTTTCCGGATTTTCGCGACGCTTTTCGTCGTCATCGGCCGATTACGGGAGGAGAATACGTTTGGGATGAGGTGTGTATTGGCCTTTCCGGGCTTTGTTAATACCAGGGGGGAAACTTGGAATTTGAATAGAGCAAGTTAGCTAAAAATAGAGAAAGTTTTTAGAAAGTATTTTGACTATCCCTAAGCGTAAAAAATTATGAAATCTTGTCACAAAAATACTTAAAATATAGATTTTTCAAGCAAATTGGCAAATTTTTGAAAAATTGAAGGGTTTTACTTTAAATATAACTAAATCTTACTAAAAAGACACTGGTTATTACGGCATTATACAGAGAAATCGGGATAAATTCGGACCGCCCTGGAAAAACTAAAAAAAGGCTGCTTTTCCACCTAATCCATACATTTCCAGAGCCCTCAGCTACTTGGCCATGTTTTTGACCGTCACCGAATGTCTGGCCTCATTCGCGCTCACCGACCTACAGATTTGGCAAGACAAGCAGCGTAGGCGCCGAAAATTGAGGTTAAACTTTTGCCCCATTTTCAGTGGCCCAGCTGCTCCACCCGTGCGCGATCGCCTTTTTCACGATCGTGCCGACGCGGATGATGGTCATGTTTCAGATCATCAATTCACGGGTGAGTGCGGTAAACGGGTCGTACCATAGGCTCTAGCTAGTAGCCGAGCGTCGGGTGTTGTGCTGGCCGGTGGCGCTGTGCCTGAGCTGCGTGTTTTTGGTGCTGTCGTCGGCGCATCCGTTGTATGAAGATATGGTCGCCTATGAACTCTATCCCTACTGCGACATCTACAGTAAGTCAACGAAAAAACGTAAAATTTCGTGTCAGAACTGGCTTTGTTTTAACAAAATCCTGAAAAACCTCGAAAGTCTGCAATTTTTAGCCGGTGGAAAGCAGATGTTGGCCTGGGCCAGTCTGATTGTCGGCATGTTCGCTTGGACGGTGCACGAGGCTTTAGCGACCTCATCATTCCACATACTAATCGTCCCGTTACCGCGCGACTTCGAGTGGGACGCAGGTAAAGCCACACTAAAACTACAAGCCGAAAATGTTCCTAGGATCGACCGTCTACCAGCCTGCTTGGTCACTTAATAGAAAACCAGAAAAACTTCCTAAATTCTAATAACTATCGCTACTATCCCTCGGCAACGCTCAAGCCAATGTGTTTTTCCTTGAAAAAAAAACGGGTCACCCTCCGCTTTAACGCCACCATTCCCCCCAACCGATCACTCAATATCGTACCTCATAGGGATGCTAATAAATTTTCGTTCAAACAAAAATCTGGTAAAATCCGTTTTATCATATGCAGCAAAATCACATTTTAAAAAGAGAGAAACGCACCCGAATCGTGAATATACATTAGGGCGACACCGGTTGGAGAACAGGAGGAATTGGAGATCATTCATTCGGCCATCTGCTCTTCAGCCACGGCATCTTCGCGGCATCGGCACAGGGGGCGAGAGAAGAGATTCTAAAAAAAACAGATGAGTATGATCAAAGGGTCTTACCTTTTTCAGCTCCATCGACAACATTCCGCACTGCAACTCTTCGCCTACTGTCTGGGCATCGCTGACCAACTAAATGAGAAGGGACATATTGAGAACCGTTAATTTACAAACCTTTTCAACTTTCTCCAGAACATCCTTGGCGTTACGTTCGGGCCTTTGACAATGGCGTTCGATCTGAAAATGATTACATACCAGCAATAGGTTAGCGTAAAAAAGATCAAGAATGCTCAACAACCGCCAAACCTGCTTCGTCTTGCCCGCCAAATCGCTTAGCTGCGCGTTGATGTAGTCGGAATTGGCGAAGATTGGCGATGCGCGCAACGAGTTGATCCAATAGGTGTTGAACATCGACTTCAGCACCTTATCGTCTATACCGCAAGTTCAAATCCCTATTAAAATCGTTACCCAGAGCGCTTTTGAAGAAGGTGACGTCCAGGGAATAATATTGCTTGCAGTGCACGCCGAAATCTTCGATTTTGTGCAGGGGCACGCTCTGAAATGAGTGTCTTAAAAATATCTAATTAAAAAAACCTGATATTCATTGGCTCCGCCACGCTCCTCTGGCGGTTTGTATCCCTTGGGGTAGGTGCGGAAAGCACCGATGTCGACCTAAAATCGGTGGTTGAAGGTGTCCAAAGGATCTAATACCTTTCCAGCGCTCATCGTGCGTAGCGGATCGATAACAACCGCCACCCAAGGCTCCTGTAACAGTCAGTTAAATTCAGAACCGAGTTTCCACCTGATAAGTCTGATTGTTGAACTGTGTGGTGACGTCAATGCCGGACAGCCAGCAACCATAGCCGGGGTGAGAGTGGTACCAGCCTAATAATTCCAATTATAACCAGAAAATCACTTACCTAACACTTTGTGTTTGTGACCAAGGTTCTCGCCAAGTTCCGTGTAATTCGTCATGTATTCGTAGGCCTAAACAGTGGTTTGTTCCATGCTTTGGCGATAATACCTCGGCTTGAGCATTCACCCGGGTCTCTGTCCCCCTCAACGGGCAGTGCAAAGCTCTCAGTGACGACGAACGTGTTCGCATCGACGTGGCCTTGCATCAGACCCATTACCTAAATAAAAATGTACAATTTGCCTTCTGGAACCATCACCTCAAGATTTCCGCCACTACGCGCATGGGTGACCATTTTGATCAATGCCACGGCCGAGATCTTGACCTCCTTGAAGTAGTGCGGGTCTTTTTCCCAAGGGTTCGCGGCCCGGATTTGTCGCTGCTCTTCAACACTGAAAATGGGATGACTAAAGCAAGATCTGCTGCAACGCACTTGATATCAAACGGCTTGTCGATCGTCTCGATTTTGTTGGCCAGTTCCCAGGTGGCGCGCGCAACGTCGGATTCTTGACCCAAGCTAAAGCTGAGGTTATGGAAGAATCGGGGCCAGAAAAGCACCTTCTGAGCTGTTGCAGTGCCACCGAAACGTGGGCGGCCTCTTGATCCTGATCATCCATAGCTGGTAGTGCGTCGATAGCTCGTGGCTAAAATTTGAGGGTGTTATGCTGCTATGATCAAGAACCGGTGTGTTAGTGAGGAAAACAGGTGAAATTCGGGGATGACAAATTTCGGGGATGGAGGAACAATCGGGGGCAAAAGATTATTCAGTTGAGAGATCCCGGAAATAATGTTTCTGGAAAGTTTTAGAGCGCTTTTTCCAACATTTTGGGCTGCCTGGGGGGGGAACAATGCCTTAAACCAACTTTAATAGTTTCAATTCAGAATTCCATCTGGTTCTAATAACAAAAAGATAAGTGGTTCTTGCGTATTCCCGGGGGGGGGGGGGGCCTTTTTCGGCCCAAGCCTAGATTTTTTTAATATAAATAGTGGAATTGTTTCTAAACTGTTTATAGCTATTCCTAAGCATAATACATTACAAAATTTCATAAAAAATGAATTTTAGGTCGAAAAATCAATTCTTCGACCAAAAAATGACCAAATTTTCGACTTTTTCAAGCGTTTTTCTAACTTTTTAAAAAGTTTTGCCGATTCAAATAGGCTTAAATTTTGCTAAAAACAATGTGAAAACACTTGGGGGAACTATACGGAATAGATACGCGTTTTCGCAAAATGGATAAAGGAAAATTTGAGATTTGGGCAAAAAAGTCTCTCCCCGGGAATACGCAAGAACCAGATAAGCCAAAACTACCAAATATTCCTCAAATTGTTGAATACCAAGTAAATTTCTCAATAATTGTTGCCAATATTTTAAGCCTACTTTGCTACAAATAAAATGGGTAGATTTGACATTTTTGGTTTGTGAAAGGAGAATGTGCGCGCGGATCCTATTCCGCGGCCATACTACAGCCACGATCCCTTTCCCACCCTCTCAATTATTTTTAGCTCTCCCTGTCCTTCACCCAACCCTCGCGTTCTGCCGTTTTGTTGCCGTGAAACAATCGTTTACACCTTCTCAAGCCTATGAAGTAACATCATGACGACTCTTGAGGTAAACTCCTTGAAAATGGCAACTTGTACAGGTTGTCCCAAACCCCCCCTAGCCGGCCGCAGTCGTGTCCGATTTTTATATTTTGGTATCTATCGAAAACTCTCGGAAAGGCCAGTCCAGAGTCTCGTTAGTTCAGCGTATTCTTGAATAGAAAGCGCCGTGCTAATGCACTTGGGGGGGGGGGCAGTACGCATTTTGACTACATGACGCTCCAAAAGCCGTTTTTGATTATTACAGATACTTGCCTTAAACCTCGTTATCAGGGAATTACACTGCTCAATTTGAGAAGTCGGGCATTAAAGGGATGAGGACGGCATAAGTCACATTATTATACGCGCGGGAAAGAAAATTTCTCTACCCTGTTGGCTATTGCCAAAAAAATGATGACACCCTCCCGAGACAGGGGGGGGGTCACCAGATGCCGTCCTTATCGCTTTAACAATGATATTAAAGGGATGCCGACGGCATAGTCAATCGGTTACGCGCGGAAAAGAAAATGTCTCTGCGCCTCTCCCCAGGGCGCGCTCTCTCCTCTGTTGGCTACTTGCCAATTTGTTGATGAGGAGGGATCGACACATGCCGTCGGCAGCCCTTTAAGCTTCCCCGTGATTGCTATTTTGTTTTTAGATGCTTAGTACTTTTAGCTACTTAAACTACAGGATACAAAGCTTATAATACCTAATAAGGTGGCTCGGGCTTTAGAAATTTGCTTGAAATTTGCTTTTTGCAAGACTACACCAGTTGTCCTTGAAAATAATACCCAATTATCTTTTCAGGATGGAACTTCTACACCCGCCAAGAAAAGGGGCGCATTTGTACCGAGTCGGATGAAACAGCTCCGCTATTTGCGCGGGGATTTGATCAAGATTCGCGACAAACTCACCCCCGAGGCATGGCTCGAGATGGCGAAAGAGCGGTTAGTTTCCGGACAATGATTTAACTTATGCTTTTAGTTTCGGAGAGATATCCCATTGGCCGTTACGAACAGTAGCGAAAGATCCTGTCGAAAAGATGACCGAGGCAACCGGGAAGCTGGCGATCGAACCAACGAAGGTGTTTTATCATTGCTTGAAAACTTCAGTTATTAGGACTCTGATTCGGTGCCTGGGCCATCCGAAGACGACCTCGAACAAAGAACCGCGAGGCTGAATGAAGCGCGTTTGAGGCGAGAGCGTGATAAGAAGAATCGTCAAAAAGTTTTTAAACTTTTTAATTAAAATGAGGCCCACCTTAGGTTATGATGGAACGCGCGCAACGTAGCCACCAGGACATGAGCTTCAACGATATTTGCAACCGAATGGCGGCGTTGGCTTGCAATGCGGAAACCAAAGTGTAATATAACTTTTTTTTTGTTGACTGGTTTCAGGCCCGAGAATGTTCCACAAAAGAGCGTTGTGAGCCCAGATTCTGGCCGGAGGACACCCGACTACTGGGCGGAAGCAGTAACCATCGAATTGAAACCCATATGATATTTAGGCTCGGAAATGGGCCGAGTTAAAAGCTTCAGAAGAGGTATTCGATTCGCTTCAAACAATTTTGTTTCTAGATGAAGGGAGACGAAAAGAAGTCAATGAAGGAGGGAAAGGACCCGTTGGTTTGGCTCCTGGCACTTGTGAACAAGCATAAAAAGAAGGTTCGTTGGTCCTTTATGTTCTAACAGTTGACTATTAGGATGGGAATGTCATCGCTATGGGGGCTGAGGAAACAGTTGTGGAAGCGTCGACAATGGTACGTGTCGTCGGTTAACCGCCTCACACTTTTTTAGAAGATAAAGAAGTCTGTGCGAATCGAAGTGCCGGTTGCTCCCGTCACGGTTCGTGTTTACTTTTCGGCATGGAAATTTAAGCTTTTAGAAGGCCGCCAAGCACGAGAATGACAGCCGCTCGATGTGCCCAGAATCTGGGAAATCAGTCGACTACAATTCTGCCTTCCAATACAATGTGCGATTTGCTCAAGCCTGGCAGACTTACATTGCCAAATCCGCCTATTCGGTCTGAATATTCGCTCGTGATAGTTGTGATATGACGGTACTTTGATCTCGTTGTGTGATAATAAATTTTTTACTTTGCGTTTGGTTGTTGCCCAATTTGGGGTTGTTACTCATGTTACCGACTAAGGCGCTCTATCATCTCCGCATCTCTGGGACTTTTCTACAATAAAAAGGTTTCGTTTTGAGGGTAATCTTTGGTTCTAGAATAAACCATGCCCGCTGCTAACAACAAGAAGGCCGGCGGCGCCAAGAAGGGTGGAAAAGGCGCTAAAGCAGGTATCTAACGTTTCCGACATTTATATGTTGGCTAGATGATGACCTGGACGCGATCCTTGCGGAGATGGCCGTAGCCGACCAAGCAAAGGCGGCCAAGGCCGCAAAAAATCCGAAGGCACCGGCAAAAGGTTGAATTTCTTTGGTTTTGTATATGCTTCTTCAAGACGCCGGAAAATCAGATGCGAATTCCGGGCCCGCTTGGGAAGCCGAAGTGGCCGCTATGAAGCCCATCCACGAGCAGATCACCACCGGCAAATACCCACTCGGTAGGGCGGTTGTTCTTGGAAATAATAACCATCCCTAGGCGAAGAAGTCGAATATTACATCCCGGGAAAAGACGAGCGCAAGGCCAGCGATCGCATCTCCAATGAGGAAAAGAAGGCTATGGATGCCAGCTTAGAGGAGATGTGGCAGGTAAATTCGATTAGCTCGCTTGTCAATTTTACACCGAGGACTATCGCCGTGCGGCCGAGGCTCATCGTCAAGTACGCAAATACGTCAAGTCATGGGTGAAGCCCGGGATGAAAATGATCGACATTTGGTATGGGATTTCAATATGCTGCCTGATCAAAATGTGATTCAGCTCGCAACTCGAAGCCACTTCGCGGCGGCTAATCGGCGAAATGGGACTTGAAGCTGGACTGGCCTTTCCCACCGGCTGCTCGCTGAACAATTGCGCTGCACATTACACCCCGAATGCGGGCGACGAGACTGTGTTGCAGTACGGTGACATTTGCAAGGTAATTGTCACCTCCTTACCAATTTCGTTTTGATTTAGATCGACTACGGTATCCATGTACGCGGCCGTCTCATCGATTCGGCCTTTACCCTCCATTTTGACCCGAAGTTTGATCCATTGGTAACTTTTCTTTGTTTTTATCTGATTTACCCCTTTTAGGCCAACGCCGTCAAAGAGGCCACGAACGCCGGTATTCGTGAGGCTGGAATTGATGTGCGTCTCTGTGACATTGGAGAAGTGATCGAAGAGGTTAGGCGATCCAATTTCCGCATATATGATTTTTAGGTCATGACCTCGCATGAAGTGGAGCTCGACGGTCGCACGTACACTGTCAAGCCGATCCGCAATTTGAACGGACACTCGATCGGACAGTACAGGTAGAATGCAGATTCGTTTAGTAAGGGATTATTCAAAGCTTCGTTGACTATTTAATTTTTTATCTTTTAGGATTCACGCCGGAAAGACGGTGCCTATTGTCAAGGGTGGTGAGCAAACGAAGATGGAGGAGAATGAGGTCGTTTTGCCTGTATTTCTCTGTATTCTGGAGTTTAGGTGTATGCCATTGAAACGTTCGGATCAACCGGCAAGGGCTACGTCCACGATGATATGGAGTGCTCGCACTACATGAAGAACTTTGACCTCGCCGAGCAGCACATTCCATTGCGGTACATTGGATTTACTCGGGTTCTGATTTTTTTCCAGACTACCGCGATCAAAGGGCCTCCTTCAGACGATCGACAAGAACTTTGGCACACTGGCTTTCTGCCGACGGTAAATTTCGAATGCGCATTCAAATACTCCCGCTTAGGGAGGGCGACGCGTCTCCGCAACGCTTGCGTTAGACGCGTCGCGCAATTACGAAAGCAGGCCTGCGAAGCTAAATCCCACTTGCTATTTCGCGCACCTGCACGCAACGCGGGAAAAACACGTACAGTAGGGCCTTTCCCTTGAAATATCTGGACCGAACCCATGGGCGATTATGGCCCTCCTTATCCATTTAGGAATTACCCATGTAAGCGAAATCCTACCATATATAAAGTTTCAGCCCGATCTAGTATAAGTCCTTCGTTTAACAGCGGGACCTTTTTTGGACCCCCGCATAGTAGGGTTTTAGTTGGCTGGATCGCTTGAACGAAACCAAGTACCTGATGGCTTTGAAGGACTTGTGCGATAAGGTGAGGGCAAGTCAATTTTATAGTTACATTATCTGTGCAGGGAATCGTCGACGCCTACCCGCCCCTCTGCGATGTCAAGGGCTCGTACACCGCCCAGTGGGAACATACAATTCTGATGCGTCCCACTTGCAAGGAGGTCGTCTCTCGCGGCGAAGACTATTGATCATCACGGCTATTCCCGCCTCAATTTATTGTTATTGGTTTAGTCCTTGTTAGTTATGCCCATTATTCTCTTTTACCCGTTGTGACTTTCTACCCCGTTAGCCAATGCTCTCATTCGGGATGAATCTTATACGAATTTCAATGCCTCAGAACAGCACAGCAGTAAACACCCTATTTTGTCCATGAATTATCAAAAACCTTCGAGCGTAGTCGTGAGAATTGATATTGTCACAGCTTCGAAGAAATGGCAAGCCGTAAACCCACGTGGGGAATATTGAAGCCGCCTGGACGACAATTGATAAATTGGACAACTTTTGGAAAGATATCCCAGTAATACGACTCAACGGCGAACTCTCCGATCGCTCGAACAGAGTGATGAGAGATCAAAATCAAGTGATGCCAATGTGCGCCTGTGCATGGGATCTTTTTTCATGTTTTATACAGTCGTCCGGCATGCGGAAACTCGCGGCATTCCGCTGAAAAATTCCCAGTCAAAATGGAACGGCATAAGGGTCCGTAAAATAAGAAATAAAGGGACGTGGGCAGGCCCGTAGCGGAACTGAAATTTCGGGGGGCAAAAATTTTGACGATAGGTAGGAGGACGATAGATTCATAAGGGTCCCCCTTATGAATTTCTGGGACCTCGACCGATTTCGCCCCCCCCTCCTACGGGCCTGGACGTGGGCAACCCGCAGATCGCTTTGGGGGAAAGGCGAAAAAAAAGGGAAACGGTAGGTCTCTGCCTGGCATTCGTTCTTACGAGAATTCCGAATATTTTCTTCCCATAGAATAAGAGCATGAAAATTTGTGACTCTCGACTTGCCTCTGCTTCGCGAAGCCGAATTCGATCTTTTCTTGAATTGATCTTTACTTCTTTTTCTTTTTATTCTTAACTTCCTTATTTTATCGCTGCCTGTTTGAATTTATCCAAATTCATTTTCCAGACGAGCCCTACAGCCTCGAAAATGTCATCCGTTGCCGCGCGATGCGTTTTCCTAGGGCCCGAAAAGGAAAGCAAGCCCACCGTCTCCAGCGCGTCCACTTCAAGCCCGGGCCTACGACAAGTGAGCACCCTTTCGACACACGAATCTATCTTTCGCGCTATTGCGGTTTGCTGGCCCCACTTATATCGGACCAACACCGATATAAGGTTTTGGCCCGATATAAGTGGGGCCAGCAAACCGCAATAGCGCCCTATCTTTTCTATTTCAGTCACAACGCAGACGAAAACATCCGATGTGGAGCGACTACGATCACCCTCGATTCCTCGGACCTATTCCAGACGATCTGGTGGCCTGTGACCAGCTTCACCAACGCATCATGTGCAAAGATGCGGAGGTATGGTTTTTTTTATGGTTTGGTCAATTTGACTTCAGCCCTTTACCTTCTATTTCTACTATCCGGTGGACGCCGACGCCCTGGGTCTCGTCGATTATCACGACATCATCACACAGCCCATCGACCTGCGCACGATGCGGATAAAGCTGGATTACAGGTGAAAATTGCATTTTTTTTAAACTTTTATTATTGTTTTTCAGACAATACGGGAATGCTGACGAATTTTTGGCCGATATTGCATTGATGCTGGATAATTGCTTCAAGTATAACCCGCCACACGATCTGGTGCACCAGGCCGGCAAGCAACTGCAGGACTTCATTAAAGAACAATGGACTCGAATTTGTGCCGCAAAGGTTTGCTACTTGGCTTTTCACTGATTGATTTTATAGGCTCTTAATAACAACAATAACAAGACAATTACCGCCCTTGCCAGCCGGCCCGAATCACTCAATGACTACACGAAGAGTATGGATCACTGGGAGCAGCGTCGCAAGGATTGGCTGCAAAGATCTGCCGCACTCCGCAGCGAACTCATGGCCTTGGCACCGGGCGCTATGGTGCCGGTGTGGCTGGAGAAGAAGCTCGAAAAATTGCTCGCCGAAGATGCTGAGAAGCAGCCCAAGAAGGTGGCATCGAAGAAGAAAAAGAAGGCGCCCGGCACCTATCGGCGTGGCAACAAAGGACAACAGCTAACAATGGATGAAATGAGCGAGCTGCAGCGTGGAATTTCGGCACTGCCCGGAAACGGACTGCTGCAGCTCGTCGAACTGATCGATAAATTGGAAGGCTCGGTAAGCGCTTCCTTTTTTTGCCAGGACACATGTAGTTTGTAGTGCGTCCTTGATTTTTGCCAATGAATAAATATCAATCTTTTTTTAGAACCTTGCGGCAAAGTCGAGGGAAATCGATCTGGATCCGTCGTCATTGAAGCCCAGCACCATGCGCGCGATGCTGCTTCATGTCAGAAGGTTCGTTCCGGAAACATCTCGTCCTCCTGCCCTTCCGTCTCCCTCAAGCTGGAAGTGCTCGTCAAGCCACCTGGAAAATCTCTCCGAGTCTTCTTCTGACGATGAGGCTCCGGCAGACTGAGCGAATAAGCCTTTTCTTGATCCCCGCCCGCTAAATGTTCAGATTGCTCTCTTATTTGCTTTTTTTCTGTTTGTATGGCATAAGCCCCTTGCTTTTTAATCAGCTTTTATTACCGGTAACAAAACACGTTTGGAATCCTTTGTTGATAAATAATTTTATTAAGCGTGCATGAGTGAACCCGAGTTTAAAAACACACCTGATCAGCCCAATGATGTTCTAATAGCAAATTACAAGAGGAAACCGTTTGTCCATGTCGACGAACCAGCCGGACGAACGTTTCCACAGCCATCCATAATGCCATTGACACCGAAAACCGTCAGGAATGAACTGGAAACCACCGGCGATTTGTCTTCGCTGATTTGTGAAGGAAGGCCGGAAAGGTTTGTCGCGCGTTTTCTCACCACACCCGCCAGCGCGTGCGGCTCGCAGCGGGTTTTAGTCGTACCCTCGGCTTGAAACTTGCCAATTTTAGCGCCCTGCCCGCGAATTGATCTCCAAAAACGTGGAACGGCTTCGAGTTCGGCTTGGAAATAATATTTGCGTGCTTACTGGCTGGTTTTGCAGTGCTATAGTCGATTTTAATTGCTACCCATCGAGCCTTCCGCTGTTTTTGGTATTCAAAAGGCTATTCTAGTACTTTCAAAAGTATGGTTAGTCTAGAAACCACGAGGATGACACTGGACGCAGACGAAGCTTGCGGCGTGGAGCGCGAGGATGAATACACCGCTCTGCGCTGCTCCATTACTCCAATAGCTCTCACGCTGATTGGCGGATCGGCTGTACTTTTCGTTTTGGCCGGTTAGTTTTTCGGCGCTTATTCGTTAGCGGTGTGGGAATTTGCTATGTTCCCGTGGCCGCCGTATAGTGAAAAAAAGCCATTTTAAAAGCATTTTTGTAGATAAAAAGTTTATTCAAAGTTGTTTAAATTTTCGGAAATTTTTGACTGTTACACCAAAAATGTAAGGAATGGTTCGAATTTCACTTTTTTTACTGTTTTATGATTTTTACAGCTTGTTAGCGATCAGAGACCACTAAAAACCCTATAAAATAGTTTGCCTTATTACTAGGTTTTGCTGAACAACGCAGTTAGTTTTTCCTCGCCAACCCCCCCCCCCGTCACCCCCGCTAACGAACCAGAACCTGGGTATCTACTCGATACGATCTAGTATACGACGGCCTGCAACCCGTCGAAATCGGCAGCGATTCCTACGATAATATGACGTCGTGGCAGTTGGCTCATTACGTGACGTATCCCAATGGTTGGACTTTGTTTCCATGATTTTTTTTATCAAACTCCAGGGACGCGCTACTTCAATTATACACGGGAGGGCTCCGACGTGATGGAAACGCTGGAGACGTTCACGTTGTTTGATTATTTCCAGCAGGGCTGGTTCCACTACCATTTCGGGGACTCGTGGGGCAGCCTGTGCTGGGTTTTTGGTTTTGTCAATTGGTTTTATAAACTTGAAAATAGCCACGAAATAGCACCGAGGACGTCCCCTCAACGTTTTCGTTATTTAGGGCCATGCAGTTGCGCTGGCTCAGCCAGGTGGGTTTATTAACGATAAAAGTATGATTTTTAGACCCTCATCCGAGCAATTGTCCTCTTTACGATGCCCTTCCGCATCTTTGCGACCGTTTTCGTGTGTTTTGGGCGTATGAACGCTGCCAAGACGGGGTGGATGAGGTGCGCTTTTTTATATAAGTATAAATGTCTAGTAACCTAATAGGAGGTATTTTAATATGGTTTTTAGTAGAATTGAACTATGTTTCGACTAGAAAAATTCTCTAACAACTATCAAATTTTGCTCAAAAACGGTAATTTTTTGTGGAAAAATCGATATTTTTCGTATTTTCTAATAAAAATTAGGGGTTTAACGCCGTTTACAAGTATAAAAGTTCATAAAAAGTACTAAAAACATTGACTTGAATTTTCATCAAAAAATTTATGAGAAATGGCTCAAGAGCTTAAAATTCTTCTAAAATCGCTTAGCCGCTTTTCCCAGGTTTTCCCAGGTTTTCCCACAAGCTAAATGCCCCCCCGCTAACAGTCGAGTACCAAAACCGCTGCTTCTCAGGGCGCTCAGCTGCTTGGCGATATTTTTGACGGTCGCCGAGTGTCTGCTAGCTTTTTCCTTGGCGGACTTGCATCTTTGGCAGGACCCAAATTGTGAGTTATCGTTTTCTTTATTTTTAGTATTACCGTATGTTTTACGGTAGCTCAAAAGTAAGTTAATAGATAAAAACAAGGGTGGACTTTCAGAATCTCTAAATTTCAGAATCTCTAAAAATCAGAATCTCTAAAAATCAGAATCTCTAAATGTCGGAATCTCTAAATTTCGGAATCTCTAAATTTCGGAATCTCTAAATGTCGGAATCTCTAAATTTCGGAATCTCTAAATTTCGGAATCTCTAAATTTCTTTGTACAGGAGCCCATACAGAGTTTGGCACAAATTGAAACTGTAATGCGCTTTTACCTAAACACGCCTCTGAAAACTTTTTCTAGGGTAGTTTTATGCGCTAATCACGTAAAACATAGATGCATTTCCATAGCGCCATTTTTCCGTGCTTGGTTACAACTGTTGTCTTCAAAACTTGGTTTTGCTATAAGCAATTCATTTTAACTTTTTGTGATTGGTGGTTACGTTTTTCGTGATCAGAGCAAAAAAATTACCCCAAAAAAAGTTTTCACAGGCGACGTTGAGTAAGAGCGCCATACAGTTTCAATTTGCGCCAAAAACTGTATGGTTTCCTGAACAAAGAAATTTAGAGATTCCGATTTTTAGAGATTCTGATTTTTAGAGATTCTGAAATTTAGAGATTCTAAAATTTAGAGATTCTGAAATTTAGAGATTCTGAAATTTAGAGATTCTGAAATTTAGAGATTCTGAAATTTAGAGATTCTGATAGGGCGGCAAAAACAAGGTATTCTAGACTCAAAATTTTTAGTGCTCTTTTTGCTCAAACCATGCGCGTTTTTCTTCTTCGTCGTGGCGCCCCTGAGGATGATCACGATTTGCCAAGTGCTTCACTTCAAGGTTAGTTTGTTGGTTCTTCTTGCTTAACGGGGGGATCAAAACAACCATTTTTGTAGCATTTTACACTGTTTTTAGATATAAAAGGCATATAAGAAAATTATAAAAAGCTGGAAAATTGTTTCGGTCAAATGTATGAAAAATGGGAAAAATTGAAATTTATAAATTTCCAAGCTTAAGAATTTTGTTATAATTTTCTAGAGACCAAAAGCTACTAAAAAATATAAAATATAACATTAGCAGGTAAAAAAATAAAAATTATTGGCCCCCGCTAAGCGATAAGCACCGCTTTATATTTCTCAATTACTGGCCAATTCCCATTATTTTTCCAGAAAGCCCTACTCTCCCCACCCGTAATGCTATGCCTCGGCTGCGTCTTTGTGACACTCACTTGTTCCCGGCCGATCTACGACGACATCACGGCTTTTATATTGCACCCAAATTGCGATGTCTACGGTAGGTAGCTAAAACAGTTTTTTCCACAAGGATCTTCGCTCGTTACCCAGTGAATTCCAGCCAGCAGCGATCAAATGATGGCGTGGATGGGGCTGGCGATGGCTATGTTCACGTGGGCGGTGCACGAGGCATTCGCTGTCTCGAGCTTTCACATTCTCGTCGTGCCGCTGCCCTGCGAATTCGAGTGGAATCGGGGTACGGTAGAGGGGGCAAATTTTAGGGCTGTTTCAGGATGTTTCTTGTTAAAAAGGTATCTTAATTCATACGGACAGAGTTACGTGCTTGTTACTCAAAATGTCGAAAATTATAATATCGAAATTCATAATGTGAAATTTCAGAACTTCGAATTTTCAGAATGTCGAAATTTAAATATAAAAATCTCCAGGGGAAAACCCCAGATTCTATGCCAAAAAAATGTCGACATCCTGAAATTTCGACAACCTGAGAAGCCGACATTCTGAAACTTGGGCATTGTGATAGCAAGTCGTTAATTTTCCACTACGCTCATCCTTACAGCAAACTCCGCCCACTATCAACCGGCCTACACGATGCAGGAAAATCGGAAAACTTTTGCGGAAAATCACCTTAAAATCGACCGTTACCCCCTGGATTTCATAGCGTTCCCGAAAAAGGACCATGCCGACATCCACCTTTCAATTACCGTATCCCCGCACTCCTATTTTGTGACCTCACTGGTGTGTCGATAAATATGGCATAATAAAGTTTATGTACATTTATACAGTTTCGCTTATCGTTTTAATGTCCTCCTCTTCATCGGGGCCAGAGTGTTGCACCTGTAAAAATTGAGTTGCCGAGCCCTTTAATTCAATTTCAGGCAATAATCTCTGCTAGTTCGCCAACATGCCAAGGTATTTAATCTTCCGCAAGAACCACTAGACAAAATTTTTCCTAATTCCCCAATGATCTCCGCTAGTTTGCCTCTTTCCCTCACCTCTCTCCAGACGCCAACCACCCAGCCGACGATGCCGAGCACGGTGAGGACGGCGCCGAGGATGAGCAGAGCATGGGCCTCCCCGGTCGACATGTGATCCTCAGACACAAATGCACTAAAAGGGTATTAAAATGCTCGTAAGGTCCTACCTATATCTCGACCCCAACAATATCAACAGCACCCCGGCCACGATTACAAAAGAGCTGACAAAAATGAGAGCACGGAATAGGGCCCATCGCTTCATCACCGTCCAATACTCGGCTAGCCACCTAAATAAAATAAGGATTCGAATATCGAAATTTCATTTGGTTGAGTCTGACAACCGGCCAATTTTTCCCCTCAAAAATCCTAAAAGATTTCTGCCAATCGCCAAAAATATTTGTTTATATACAAATATTTTAGTTAAGCTGAAATAGGCTTACCATTGGGTTACATCATTAAATTAAGTTTTTAAAACAAGGCTATCGTAGCAATTAGCGAATTGTCTAAGGCTAAGCCTAAGCCTAAGCCTAAGCCCAAGCCTAACCCAAGTCTAAGCCTAAGCCTAAGCCTAAGTCTCAGCCTCAGCCTATCCCCAAGCCTAAGCCTAATCCGAAGCCTGAGCCTAAGTCTAAGCCTATGCATAAGCCTAAGCAACAAAGAAAATCAATCTGTACTAGCCGGAGCTAAAAGCTTGACTTAAACCCAAGCCTAATCCCAAGCCGAAACCCAAGCCAAGCCTAACCAAAGCCAGCCTTCGCCGACTCACCATTTCAACAGTTCTACCGTAGTCATTATATTGTAGGCTATAGATTCAGGAATATTTAAGTTTTGCGTTTTGAATTTATCTAGGGTTTGAAGGAGCGATGGTGGCCGAATCCCGAGTCAATCCTTGGCTTATAGGCCACCCTTTTTCTTGGGGCGGAAACAGACGCCATACCTCACTCTCCGCCTCCCCGAAATTTGCAATAAAATCCTCATTTCTTCCGCACTTTGGAATGGATGTGTGAAAATATGAGCGGAATCTCGGTGGTGTTTCGATGGAAAGTCAAGGGAGAGAGAACGAGGTAGAGAGAGACAGAGAGAGAGAAGAGAGAGAAGAGAGACAGGGAGAGAGAGAGAGTGATACTTTGATAGATAAACCTCAAAATAGACTTGGTCAAGGCTCACGCAAGGCTTATCGCAGCAGCCTGTGCAGAGCCTTGTGCGTCACGGTAACTCTGGGGGAACGGTCGGGTGTACCCGGCAATATGCGCCCTATCACGTGCCTCAATTCTGGATATTGTACCGATGCTCAGCCGCGACAAGCTATACTCGGGTAAGGATAGACCTAAGCCTAAGTAAGCTTAATACTGAGCTAAGCCCAAGCCAAGCCGAATCCAAACCAAAGCCGCAGCCTAAGCTAAGCCTAAGCTAAGCCGAAGCTAAGCCGAAGCATAAGCTTCCTAGCGTTAAGATAAGTACAAGCTAAGCCCAAGCCGAAGCCCCAGCCTAAGTCTAAGCCAAGCCATACCTAAGCTAAGCCTAAGCCAAGCATAAGCCTAAAAGGCCTTCAGGAAGAAATGGCTTAATTAATAGCTCCCGCTACCGTGCGCCAACAATTACCAAGGTTCCGGAATTTTAGATGTCCAAAAGACTTTACTAACCTGAAAATTCACAAAATTTGGTAAGAAAGAAGCAACAGGAATTTGGAATATTTCTTTTGAAAGTGAAAACAGAAGCCGACGACCCTCCCCCACCAAAAATTTGTCCAAGCCGATTTTACGCGACTGTAAATCAGGGGTTGATAAGTGGAAATGGATGCCCGGGGCCGGAGGGCCGATGGTTAATGACCGGATGAGTGTTATTTCGGTGGGGTAGATTACCAATGAAAATCGCCTTCAGCGTTTGGTCTTTGGGCACAAAGGTACTTTATGAAATTTGTTCAAAATTGTTTTAGGTTTGTGTCTTTTTCCACTTCCATCTAATTTACGTGGTGCCGGCGTTCTCGTAGACGGTCAGCTGAAAGCGAGGTTTCACGTAGTATTTTTATACGATTAGCTGTTAGGTGTTCTTCTCGCTCAACAGCTTTCGAGAGAGAGCGAGACCCCGTGGGATCTAGAAAAACGGAGCTTCGGAAACGAACCAGTGCGTTCAGCTCCTGAACGCCCTTGATCTTCGACAATTTGTAGGGGTTGATGTTGCAGAAGGTGACCGACGGAAAGTTTGCCGACTCCATCCCAAGCTAAAACTGCGTTTTTGTATTTTTCCACACATATAATTTACCTCAACAATCTAGCGATATTTCTAGTCTGTACCCCGTTCTCTAGGCGTTTCCCGGTGCAGATAAATTTCCATTATCAGATACGTTGCCCCGCTGCTCGAGGTCGTTAAAAAACGTCGACGGGCCAAGAAACGGAGGGCATAAATTTGAGGGCGCAATGAGGAATGGCCGGGGCAGGCTAGCATGGGATTTTTGGGAAATTTCCGACCCAAGCTTAAGCTAAGCTATGCTCAAGCCCAAGCCTAAATCAAGCCGAAGCCTGACCAAGTCTAAACCTAATCCAAAATCTTGAGCCAAAGCCTAAGCCTAAGCCTAACTTAAATTCTAAGCTAACCCTAAGCCTACGCCTGACCTAGCCTTAAGCAAAGTCGCACAAACCAAAGCATAGGCTTAACGAAGCCTAGCTCTAATTCCAAAGCCAAGCCCAAACGTACACTTAAGCCTAACGAAGCCTAAGCATAAACCTACGCCTAAAACTCACATTGAGCATGACAATCTTGCCGAACGACAAATATTGGATGAGGGTCGACGAGAACAGGTAGACGAACCCGCAGGCCGCGAAAACAGGATGACACCCCACACAATCGCAGCGAACAGCTGAAATGGATGGTATTCTATGCGACGCTGCAGCTACCGTATGCGCCTGTGCCATGTGGGGCACGCCGTGGCAGGACGACGTTTGGCCCCACTCTTTGCAGCAAGCCTTCACTTTGCTGAAATTTGGGGGGATGATTTAAATCGAACATTTAAATGACGTGAGAGGAGCTAGATCAGCTTGCCGATACATTGAATGGGGCTGGAAAAGCTAATGCTCCAGCTCGTCATCGCCCTCTGAACCCTCTAAGAGCCAGCTCAAAGACTCTCTGCTAGTCTCCCCCCCAGCTACCGTACCTCCAGCGCGACTGGTTCTCATTGTCCTCGCCCTCCTTGTGCATCTCGTCGACCATCTGGTCCATCTCGCGCTCATCGAGCGAATCATCCGAGCTGTCATCCTGGAAAAGTGGAAATGTGAAAATATCGACATTCGAAATGCCGACATTCAAGATAACGATATGATAAAATGATTCCAAAATCCCAGCCAAACACCGACATTCATGATGCCGACATAGAAACGCCTAGAGCTGCAAAATCCCGACAGCCTCAAGGACCGACGCTCAAAATACCGACAGCCACAAGCTCTTGACAGGCAAAATACAAACATTGGTATCCATAATCCGTTCAAATTTAAGTTCAGAATGCCGACAGATCAAATTCCCGACAGGCCAAAATACCGAAAGGAACGCTTCGGCTGTCAATCTTTGAAAGTCTTTGTGACGTTTCATGCCGGACTTATGGTCGCAATTCCCCTTGCGTTAGACAATTTCCGCAAAAAACTTTGCTAGCTCGCCTGGCCCCAATTCCCACAGAACCTCTGCAACCCTTCCCTAATTTCTTCAAAATTTACCGTCAGACTGGCGTGCCGCTTTCGAAGTTCGGGCGCGGCCATCGTTGCTGGTTATTTGATGAATTGCGAGAAAATGGTCTTGCCAGGATAACTGAGGGTACCTTGAAAGGAACGCACTCCCGAATTCCGGCCGAAAAACGTGGATCTTTTGTCTTTCGAGGGGGGGGGGGTACGGTAGCCATGGAGCCACGGTGAATACATTTAAAAGGCAGGCCAAGCGCGAGTTCGAAAAATCAGAAAATGAGTTTTGAGAAATAGAACTGGGGGCGGCGGAAATAGAAGGCTTAAGCCAAGCCGAAGCCTAATCTAAGCCTAAGCTAAGCCTAAGCCTAAGACTAAGCCAATCCCAAGCCTAAGTCTACGTCTAAGCCTAGGCCTAAGTCGGTTTTTTTTTGGTAGCCATGGCTCGGCTTCTCCTACCCAAAATTCGGCACTAAAACCTGCTCAAGTCCTCGATGCCAAAAACAATAAAGCCAAATTTCGTATTCCCGGGCATCTCCCCCCTGGTGGTCTATTTGCGGATCGCTTTCTGCTATGCCTGCACTCAGCAAACATTTTCCTTCGTCGCCCCTCAAAACCAATCGTTGTCACACACCCCCGACCCACAACCATCATCACCCACCACTACTACTAGATACCCCTATTTTTATCGATATTCCAGCCTTAAGTGATTTTTATAGGGAGAGTGACACCTGGTTTATCGCGAATATTATATAGGCGCAACTCTATCCTAGCTTGCCCGGTCCTAGGGAATCTCAGCTAGCCTGCCCTCTCCTAAAAAACCTCTGCTAGCCTGCCCTCTCCTAAAGAATCTCTGCCAGCCTGCCCTCTCCTAAAGAATCTCTGCAAGCCTGCCCTCTCCTAGAGAATATCTGCTAGCCTGCTCTCTCCTAAAGACCTCTGCTACTGCCCTTTCCACAAGGATCTCTGCTAGCCTGCCCCCTCCTAAATAATCTCTGCTAGCCTGCCCTCTCCTAAATAATCTCTGCTAGCCTGCCATGTCCTGAAGATTCTCTGCTAGCTTGCTAAATTCTTTGTTACACTTGACCAAGGTTTAAATTGGTTCTGTAACGCCGTTGGACCAATTCTGATGACCAGAAATGTCACCATCTCTTTAAAATCAACCCCCAAAATGATCTCAGCTAGCTTGCCCACTTTCGGTTTTCTCTACAGTACTACTGGCTGAAAAACACCCCGAGAATGCAGTAAAGGTTATTACACCAGAGTTTGTTTGAGGAATTCTGTCACCGGCCCTTTAAAAGCCTTCCCATCCCAACAACCTATCCCGTCGCGTGAAATGGAATGGGGAACCGGCTTCTCCCCCTGCTTCTTCCGATGGGTCCCCCCCGTCGACAAGGGCCCTCGGGAAGACAATCCCCCCGCTAGGGCCCAGCTTCTTTTGAATTTTTCAGTAAGCTCCTGTGGCGAGCGCCCAAAAACCCGAATCGGGATTTGTATTGAATATTTGATTTTTGTGCCTAGTCGGGTGCTAAAACATCTCTCTCTCTCTCTCTCTCTCTCTCTCTCTCTCTCTCTCTCTCTCCCACACACACGTCAAACGAACCTATTACTTTAGTCGTTTACTTTAGTTAGTACATTCCACCCCTTCATGGGAATTCCCCTGTATTGAAATTGGGGTAACCCGATCCCGAAGGTCCACCACCGCATGGGGGACCCCAAAATGGACAGCTAGGCGATGCTGCTTTATTTCTGGAGCTCTCGACCTAAAACCTCTACGGAAGTGCCTTCAAATTTTCCAGTGACGCAAGAATCTCTGCTAGCTTACCCTTGCCTAAGCAATTTATGCCAGTCTGCTTTTCCCAAAGCAGCTCTGCTAGCCTACCCCTTCTTAAAGAATCTCTGCACGTCTACCTATTCCTAAAGAATCTCTGTTAGCCTGCCTTTTCCTAAGAAATTCATGCCAGTCTACCCTTCCCCAAGGCTCTCCGCTAGCTTGCCCCTTCCCAAAGAATCCTTGCTAGCCTTCCCCGATCGTCATCCAGTTCCGTACCCATTCGTCAACCTGTGTAAATGGGGAAGCAGAACCGGACATCGATCCCGGTCGCTCCATGTCAGGGGATGGCAAGGTCGTTCTCCTGTTTTTCGGTCCGTCGCTCTCTCTCTCTCTCTCTCTCCCCCTCTCTCTCTCAAGCCGAGATTCCCGCCTCACCCCCTCCTCCACCCATTGGCATACTTTTTATAATGCGCGCCACCAGCCCCTCCTTCGGTCCATCGCCCGGTGGTGACAGCTGGCGGATGGACTGTTTGAGAGTTCATGCTAATTCCTGTGTTGTCTCTGCTAGGATAATGGGTTTTGCTTTTCAAGGGATTCCTGTTAACAAGCCTTCCCGCTTTTTCTGAATGATCACTGCTAGCCTGTCTTCTTCCAATTCCTCAAAGACAATCTGCTAGCTTTTTTTATCTTTTTCGAGGTAATAGTGCCCCTGGGGTAAAGTCACTACCCCGAAAACTCACTACCCCGAAAAGTCATTACCCCGAAAAGTCACTGCCCCGAAAAGTCACTACCCCGAAAAGTCACTACCCCGAAAAGTCACTACCCCGAAATGTCACTACCCCGAAATGTCACTACCCCGAATATTTGCATGATTTTCATAGGAAAACCGCATGAAAACTGGATTTTTCCGGGAAAAACAATACTATCATTTTTCGGGGTAGTGACTTTTCGGGGTAGTGACCGGACGCCGTGCCCCTTGTCCTTACTATTAATGCCCTCCGGATGGGGCACTTCAATTAATTGAGGTGCGATTGACAGCTGTTCGCCCCGCTCACTCTCCAACCTATTCGGCCCCTCCTCCCTATCAACCCCCTCCCATCGCCCCGATCAATTTTTGACCCATCCGCAGACTTGCGAATTTTCCCGGTTAAAACTTGCTTAAAAGCTTCTTTGCCGCTACTGTAACTTCTTAAAAAATGCACTTTCATTAAAGGAACTGTAAAGTCTGGCGTTTGAGCTGGTTTTATTGTTAGAATCAGCCCAAGAATGACCGTGAATAAGGAATTTTTAGCCTTAGAGGATCCCGCCCGCTCAAAATCCTGATTTTATCCCAAAAATCGTATTTTTGTTACCTCGAAAATTCTGCGTTTCCGTGCCTTCTCACAAAGGCACGAATTTTGTTAGGTGGGGGATGCTAAAATACCGACATTCAAAATCCCGACATCAGAATCAGAATTCAGAATCAGAACAGCTCAGAATCCCGCCATCGAAAATCCCGACAGAAAAATATCGACAGCCAAATGCCGACATCCAAAGGCCGGACAGGGAAAATCTCGAAGGTAAAAAATCCCGACAGGCAGAATATTAAAAGTTTTTGTCTGGTTTTTGGCTCATAATTTTATTGTCGAGATTTTAGCTGTCGGCCTTAGGTCTGTCGGCATTTTGGCTTTCGATATTTTGGCTGTCGGGATTTTGGTATCGGCTTTTTCGATGTCGGGGTTTTAGCTTGTCGGGATCTTCGCCTGTCGGGAATCTGGCTTGAATTCCAAATTTCGCTTCCTAATCCCTTTAATTTAATCGATGAATCCATCGATCGGTTAATTAAGTTTCGAGCACGAGCTTGAAACACGGCGAGATGTTTGGCCAGTCTCGACTTGCCCCTCTGTTGCCGATCGCTATAAATCGATCCAGTTCCCCTCTCTCTGTTCCCCATCAAGGCCATCCCATTGTTTGTGTTTGGACGTGTGGAGGGAGACTAGCCGATCGCTTTGTTTGAGACTGTCCGTCGGTCGTGTAGTTAGGAGTGCTGCGTAGTCCGTTCACGTCTACGCCTTTTTTAGGACTCGACGGTCAGCTAGGAGCTGTTATTAAGTTCTGGGTCGTTCGCTAAGAAGCGTTACCAGTTACGCCTAGTTTGCCTTTGGGCTCCGTTATTTTGCGTATCTCCTAAGGAATCATCAAGAATCTCTGCTAGTTTGCTCCCTGCTAGCCTGCTTCCTTGCACGGATTTCCGAAATGCTATGCTAGTTTGCCCTCTTGGGCTCCTCAAAGGATCTCTGCTAGCCTGCCTCCTTCCATTCTTCGAGGGCAAACTAGCAGAGATTCCTTCAGGAATTGGGTAGGCTAGCAGGGATTCTTTGAGGAATTAGGAGAGAGTAAGCTAACAGGGATTCTTGGAGGAATTGAGAGAGGGCACGCTACCAGAGTTTCGTTGAGGAATTGGGAGAGGGCAGGCTAGCAGGGCACTAGTAATATTTTCAGCGTTTTTAGACCCATTTCTTTTTGATTTTTTGCATTTCTCTCAAGACCAACTTCTCCTTTTTTATCACATCTTTTTCCAGTTCCCAATTTTGCTCGACGCGCGGGACTCCCACCCCGAAAAAGCCATTCACCACGTTTTCTGGGTCAGCTTTTCCAAGCGCGCGCTCCAGCGTTCTAGTGGTGGTGGGGGAGTAGGGTATAATCGGTGGTTAGGCGGATGGGTGGTTTCGAGTCGAGGCTGGGAGAGCTTTGCTGGAACAAGTAGGGCGAGCATTTCGACAAGCCTCACACAACACGAAAAGAGACAGACAGACAGACCTGTAGCTGCAAGTAAGGGAGGGCGGGGGGGGGGAGGAAGGGGAAGTGGAACCAGTCAAAACGAGAAGCATCGGGGAGCAGGAGCAGGAGTTTGAGCTGGAGATTGTAGGAATGGTATTGACAATTGGCTGTTTTTTAACGGAAAAATATGTGGCTTATTCTGTACAGAAATAACTTTGATTTACTGGATTTTCACCATATCCCTCTCTCTCTCGCTCTCTCTGTTTGCCTGTCTCTCTATTGTTCTCTCTCTCTCTCTCTCTCGCACTCTCTCGCTCCATCTCTTACTCAAACCTTCAAATCATCTTCTTCCGGGCTTCAAATGATCCATGCTAGTATGCCATCTTGCGGCATCAATCTATTTTGGCTATTTTTCATGCCAAATATCTTTCCTTCTCTTTCTCTCTCTCTCTCTCTCTCTCTCTCTCTCTCTCTCTCTCTCTCTCTCGTTCTCTCTCGCACTCTCTCTCGCTCTCTCGTCCAATTTTTCATTTCGTAAAAACCCCCATTCCAGATGTTGATACGATGGCTGCTGGCAGCAATAAGCCTCGTGGCCCATATTTCTGCAGAATATTGTGGAAATAACAAAATCCCTTATGGTATTGAGGTAATTTTCATGCCTGATCCAGGATTACGGTATCCTAGGTGCATAAAGATGGGCGGCTCGTATTACTCTGCTCCAAACCCGAATGTTTTGAGAAGAAATATGCGGTGGGCTTTTGGAGGAATTTTGACAGGGAGAGATAGAGAGAGGGTAGAGAGAGAGAGCAGGAGAGAGAAAACTACATTGTTATCACATAACTTTTCCAGGAATGTGATGAGCGTCCACTCCGTACCCACGGCTGCCCGTCGAACTCGTCCTGGGTGGGTGGCGTGCAGCGGGTGGCTGGGAGCAGGTGAGGAATTGGGGGAATCGGCTTGGGAAGAAGCAGCAACGAGATGCAAATAGTAGAATATGCTGCTTGACGCATGCTCTCTCTCTCTCTCTCTCTCTCTCTGTTTTTCTTTTTTCTTTCTCTCTCCTTCTCTCTCTGTCTCGCTCTCTCTTTCTTCTAACTTGCGTGCCTCGAAATTCTATCTCAGGTCGCTCTCTATGCGAGAGAGAAAGAGAGAAAGCGAGAGAGAAAGACAGAAAGCGAGAGACGGAGAGAGGGGGAGGGAGAGGGAGAGAGAGAGAGATAGAGCGCGAGAGCCACAGAGCGAGAAAGAGTGAAAAAATTATTATTACCCTTGTAACCACCTTTTTTTAGTGTGCTCTACACCCAATGCTGCGACTACGAGTACTTGGCCGAGTACAGCGAGCTGCTGTACAAGAAGGTGACCGTCCGGCGGGGCGAGTTCTTCGAGGGCGAGGAGAAGCAGGACAAGGGTGGCGACGTCACGTCGTTTGACGTCATCACCGACATCCAGATGCTCAAGGAGGAGAAGGGGTGAGTGGCGACGAGTTCGGCAAGGTCGGATAAAACGGGATGTAAATCTCGTTTTTGAACTTTTGGTCTTTGTATAGTAGTAACCTATGACTCGTATTGTCATTAATGCGCCAAGTTACGTACAAAGTATCAATTTCCGTCCATTTCAGCGAACCGTACTACAACATCCAAGTGCACCGCTACAACTGCGCCAAGGCCCCCGACCCCGAGCCGGTCTGGCTGCCCGCCGACCCGTGGCCCCATTTCTTGCCGAAACTCCCCAAGAAGCACCGGAATTTATAGCCGCGCGGAGTCGTAGAGATGTAGATTCATAATTATCTCATGATGCGCGCTATTTTGTGCCCCACCGTTACTGTAGTAAGCCTAAGCCTAAGCCTCAGCTTAAAGTAAGCCTAAGCCGAAGCCAAGCCTACGCCCAAGCTCAAGTCAACCCAAGCCTAAGCCTAAGCTAAGCCAATTCTAAGCCTAAGCCTAAGCATCAGCCGCGGTATAAGCCAAACGCAAGCCTAAGCTTAAACAAAGCCTAAGCCCGGCCGAATCCTCAGCCTATGGCGAAGTCTAGGCCTAAGCCCAAGCCCAAGCTGAAGCCGAAGCCTAAACCTAAGCCCAAGTGAAGCCTTAGCCTCGCTTGTCACTGATTTTTCCAAAATCTACTTTTTTAATTACATTCCGTAATCGATCACCCTCTAGACCCAACCAATTTAAATACCGTAATCGCTTACACGGTTTTTTTCTTTTCAACTCAAACTAAAAAATAGTTTTTTTTCTATGATATTTCTCCTTCGCACGCTTTACTCACCTCCAAATCTAATTCCATACACTTTAAAATTCCATATTCTTACCCCGAATTTTCCACTTATCCTTAATGCGTCGTCAACACCACGGGTCCCCAAAAATATCTTCTTTCTCTGATATTTCAGTTTTTCCGTCCCCCTCACTTTTGTGACTCCAAATTCCCCACCCATGCTCATCAGCTTCCGGCGATGTCAGCCAATTTCCGATACTACGGTAGTCTCCCAGCAACGGGTATTTCGTGATATTTTTTCTATCCACATGCCTGTATGTTTTTCGAATAAAGTGTCGATGCTATTTTCGGGGGGTATATACGAATATTTCCGCGTGGCTTCTACGAACGAACAGAACACGTTTGAGGAGGAGCCGGAGGGACAGAGGGGGATTATGGGTGTCTGCCGGATTATGGCTGCGTTTGGCGCGACTTTTGTGGTTGTCCTCCGATGATTGTACGTTTATGTCCCTGACTACGCTATAAAAAATAGTAACGGAGAGAGAGAGCGAGAGAGAGAGGGAGGGAGAGAGAGAGAGGGAGGGAGAGAGAGAGAGAGAGAGAGAGAGAGAGAGAGGGAGAGAGAGAGCGAGAACGAGAGAGGGAGATAAAGAGAAAGGGAGCGAGGTCGAGAGGATGGGAGAGAGAGAGGGGGAGAGAGTAAGGGACAGAGAGACAGAGACAAAGGGAGAGAGAACATCAAGGACAACGTTAAACTAAAAAAAATTAAAATTAACTTTATAAAATTTTTTTCAGTTTATAACAACAACAAAAAAGTTTGAAACACTTTCTCTATTGATTTCATAAAATTGGGTACTAAAGAAGAAAAAGTTGGTTTCCTGCTGATAGCAGTTCTCCTCTCCCGCCCACCACCGATAATGCTAAAGTAACCTTAATTTTATTTGTATGGACTAAACTTAAGCTAATCGAACAGTGAAACCGTACGAAATTTTCTAATTACCGAAATTTCGAACACTCTGGGCTTTGGCCTAACTTCCGCTTTATTACACGCAACTCGAATCCGGCAGCCACCCGGCATAAGTCATTTTTAATGTCTCAGGCGATCACGGCAAGGGGGTAGTGTGAAAGCCCCGGGACGAGGACAGAACAGCCGCCTTTTCAGCCGGAATGGGCCGAAATGGACCGGGTGGAATGGCCGGCCCGGAAAGACAGAATAAAGAGCGAGAGAGACAGCGGGCAACCACCGGAGAATAAGAGGCCTATCGGCTCATATCGCTCACACATACACACACAACACACCCCCACCCATACACGCGAATAGACAGATAGATACGTTTTTGGCCTGTTTGCCCTACCCTTTTGACCTTTACCTGATAAGGTGGCGGTCAAGCCAGGCGCTTCCGACCGTGATTCAGACCTTTTCTTGCTCTTTAATGCGTTTTTGAGGCTTTCGAGCGAAAACACCGAAAAATCTACCTTTTCCATTTCGGCGTGCCGGGATTACGTGCGTGATTGAGAACTTTTCTTGCCCTTGTGCGCCTTTTCTTAGGTTGTCGAGCTAAAAAGCGAGTATTTTTGATCTATATAGAATAGATTTTAAAATAAAAATTATTCAAAGCTATTTTATGAGAGAAAATATTTTTACTGACATTAAAAAACCTTTATATCCCTAAAAATTGCATGGTGCTATGAATTTTAAGACCCTCAATCCAAAACCTGGTATTTTCGCGGTATAGACGCTTGATTTCATAATAAAGATTGATTACTTTCTTAAAATATTGATCCCCCTCCCCCCCCCCCCCCCCCCCCCCCCCTTCCCCCCCCCCCCCCCCCCCCCCCCCCTTTAATTTATAAAATCGGCTTTTGCTTGCGGGTCAGCTTCGGTGCGTGATCTGGAACGTATTTTGCCATTCATTTGTGATAGTAAAGATAAATTTAGGCTTTTCTAAAGGGCATAGATTTAAAAAGACACTTTTTAATCGTATCCAAACATCCCAAACCCTAAAACCCCCCAAAATTGACGTTGGCGTTCCGCTTTCGAAAATTTTTTTGGGATAGGCTCAAGTGCATGAGCGCCCCCACTTCCATGCCTTGCTAAAGCCTCCGGAAAACGCATATTTTTCGTGAATTTCACGCTTGGAAATTTATGAACACACAAGCGTGGAAAATTGTTTATTTTGAAAATTATAATTTATTATTCGTAGTTTCAGCGTCATAAAGCATTAATAAAATCTATTCGAAAGCCCCTCGCATATTTCGGTTCCGGGGATCCGTTCTGAATTGCGTAAGCGGAAAATTAAAATTACGACGCCATGGCCGGGTGGCACCGGGCGCCTTTTGTTTACCAAAACAATGCCACACGGCGCCGTGACAGCTCAATTAATCTGCCCTTTCCGGCATCCACACGAACCGGCCGGTGAAAGCTATTGATTCTAGGAGATCCGCTGATTTTTTTTGAAGCTTTTAGGCACGATCAAATCTTTCGTACGAATCTATGAATCGCCAATTATTTTGAGGATATAAGCACAGTTTAAAAAGTTGTTTCCGTTTTTGTTGAAAATCCAGAACTCTAGCTAAAGACTACCTAAACCTTTTCTAATAACATCTATTAAAGGGCACGTTCAGGGACGTTTTTTTTTTGGAAAAAGCAAAGTTTTTTGCCGCGGCCGGGGGTCGAACCCGGGCCCCCCGCTCGGGAGGCGCGGATGGATACCAGTCAGCCACAGCTACAACCTGGCGAGAGGTTTTTTGTGGCAACACATCGTAATTAGGTATCTAAGGTAACTGACCATATTTTAACGCTAAAATTAGTTACTTTAGGGCCGAAATATTTGTAGTTTTACCCATTACAACAACCGCGCCGTGTGACATTTACTAAACCGACTTTTTTCTACTTCCAAACCTTCCAAAACAAGCTAGCATTCTTTTTTTTGCTAAAATTGAACCAAATACACGCGTTTCCCGCTTTTTTTCTGCCTAAATCGAGCCCGCTACGACCGGAAACATCGATAAAATCGCCCCCCTTAATACCCTGACCGGCATCCCCGTGAAAAGTTTTTGACAATTTTTTTCGACAACCTGTTCCGCATGACCGGGCCGGTCGATTCCCACTAACTCCACCACTAAAAAGCGCTCGTTTTTATGGTGGCCGCCTCGAAACGCATCACCGGTTCATCCTACATGCCGGATCTCGCTCAAATATTTGCCCGCCACTCGATCCACCCCTTGATATCACGGATTTCGGCGTTAACCTCGGATTTCTTGCCCTCATTTTGTCAAAGATCTGCCGTTTTTAGGCGTCGCGATGAACGGGGAAATACAACGAATGCCGTCTTCGGCTCAATTAAAGGTATGCCTTCTTTGACATGTTTTGAAAACTTCATTTTAGGAAATATTTGGCAAGTTCAACACGGATGACTCGGACGGGCAAGAAGCAATGGCGACAACACGATTCTTGTGCTCCAAGTTTATGGGCGGAATTTGGGCACGAGCACCCGCAAAGGCTTATACGGTGAAGACCGTGACGTAAGTGATCTAAATTTATGATTTTTTTTACTTTATTAACTTTAGGGGCGGTATGTCGAACCTGCTCTACTTCGTCGAACTGCAGCACCCCGACGAGAAGGGCGATCAACAGGATATAAAAATTCTGATGCGGATACAATGCCAGGTAAGGTTTCCAAAAGAAGTTGCTATTTATTTTTTAGGGCGGCCTTGACGAACAACTGACCGAGTCCGTCGTTTTCACGCTGCTATCCGAGCGAGGGCTTGGTCCACAGCTTCTAGGAATCTTCCCCGGCGGCCGGTAGTTTTCATTTTTAATTTTTGCAAAGTAGGCTTTAGATTTGAAACGTTTATCGACTCCCGCGCCCTCACTTGCCAAGAAATATCGCAGCCAAAGTAGGTATCCTCGAAATAACCTAATAATACTTACCAGGTTCGCCCGGTTACTTGCGCCGATGGTTGCCCATATCCACACGCTCGACGTGCCGATAACGAAGGAGCCCCAGGTATCTTGCATTTCTATTTTATTAATCCATTCTTAGGCCCTCAGCCGAACCGAAGGCTGGCTGCACGAGCTCAAGTCGTTGATCGACGACCGTAAAATTGAGTTGACCACCAAGTTGGCGAAGGTCGACCGGAATAGAGTAGCTTTTTGATTTGTTTAATTTATCTTTTTCTTGTCTTAGGTTCCCGATCACGTAACGGCCGATCAGCTCCTCGAAGAAGTGCAATTCTACCAAAAGTTTTTGGACGTTGCCGGCAGCCCGATCGTGTTCAGCCATAACGACTTGCAGGTGCGGAAACGTTTACAAGGTTTTCAATAGGCTAGTTTTTAGGAAGGGAATTTCCTGCTCGTCAATGGATACTCCGTAACCGAAGAGGGGTACAAAGATAAGGATGGAAAAACGGCAAACCCTAAGGATGCAATGGTGCTGATCGACTACGAGTACGCATCGTATAATTACAGGTCGTGATTTGATTGATGTCATCGAAAAGGGGTATTTTTTCATGTAATCTGGGGCCGGAAAAATTCTACCCAAACTCACCCCATCCACTCTCATTTCCGTTGCTCCGATACAGCTAAACAATCTGCCCCGGAAATCTGCCTTTTATGGGGTGGGGGATTAGAGGAAATTCCAGATAATCAAGAATTTGGTCCCGGCCACCCCTAATCCGCCCGGCTATAAGTGATGACGGAGCATCCCCCATGAGAATAGCCGCCTCGAAACAAAAATCGTAACGCTGAATGGGTAGTTTTCAGGGGATTCGATCTGGGCAATCACCTCTGCGAATATGCCTTCGATTACTCATCCGAAGAAGCGCCCTACTACGCGGTATTCACCCATTCCCTTGAAAATACTTCTTACAGATACACTCTGAACGTTTCCAAGACGTCGAAGGGCGACGAGCATTTGCCCAATCGTACGTGGATGAGATTTACAGGGTCAGGAAACTCGAAAAATCCCATGATGTATTTTAGTTGAAAGAAGCCTCAGACGATACACATTTCCCGAGTGACCTCGTGACAGGAAATCGAGAAAAGGACGTTGAAAAAGTAATTGAGGTACGCACCGGTTTAATTCTAGACGTTTCCGTTATAGGAATCGACCCTGTTCATGACGCTCTCTCATCTTTTTTGGTCGGCATGGGCACTGGTGAATGCAGAAAATGCTATTTGCCAATTTGACTACGGTTTGTAATTTTTCAGCTAAGCTTTAATGTAAATAGAGCGCATTACCCAGGTAAAAGCGTAGTATAAGCCAGAACAATCAATGCTTAGGGAATTTCCGAAAATCGCAGCGCCCTGATTTCGTCATTTCTTGCACGCCTGCAAGCTGAATCACATGATAGCGTCCTATAAATACCGGGTTCCAGCTAGCTACGGCCGCGATCGACTGGCCATCTACTTCGACTCGAAGCACCTACTCGAAGAATATATCGCCAAACATTCATAATACCCTTTTTTCTGTCTTGATTTTTCTACGTGCCTTACCGCTTTTTTTTCGAATTTGCCTCCTGTTTCGCATGGGTTCATTGTCGTTTCTGCTGTACAACATATCAGGGTCAACAAAATCGCTTGAATTGAATAAAAAAAACTGTCTACAGAGCAGCGCGGTTTCACCGCGTCCACATGCACTTATCAATTTGGGCTCGCTGCCGTGGGGGAAGGGCACGTGAACTCGGGAGCCCACGCGTAAGGGGATAATATTTTTGCGCGAAGCCAGTTTTCGGCGGTTGTCTGAGGTCGCTGTTTGCAAAAGTCTAACAACTTCTTGTAAGAATTTCCGTCGGCTTTGTGGGTTGGGTTGATTTTTTCATACAAGCGCGGCGGTTCGAGAAACCTTTAGCAGTTTTTAGTTCAAGCAAAACGTTCTGGCCAAATTTAGGAGAATTCCATAAGTTTCCGACCAAAATCACCGAACCCCGGGCCCTCATCCCGTTCGCGCCAAAGCATTGCAACCTGGCCGGGGAGTGGGCGCACGCGGCCGCGGCCTCACGCGTCGCGGTCGGAGCCCGGGCTGGGCGAGAGACGGGTCCTCTGCTTGAATCAATGGGTCCCTATCACGGTTCAAAAATTTGTTCTCTGGGCAAATTTACGACATTTTAACGTTAGCGAGGATATACTTGGCGCTATAAAAACAATGAAAAACGCTGATAAATCCGTTGCACACCAAATGACGAAATTTCCGTTCAAAAATAGAAATATGGACCATCGACCGTAACAGGACGTCCGTCATTTGCAATGCCTCGGAACTGCTTTGGGAATGATTTCGAATTTCCTCATTTCATTTTTCCACGGATTTCTGAAGATTCTCAGTTTATTTTTAGAGCAATTGTTTTATGACTCATCATGTAAAAAATTTCTTGTAGTTTTACTTTTCGAACACTCCACACATCTTCTTTGTCTCCCTTCCTGTTGTTTTTACGTTCCGTTTCATTTCTGCTTATCTAAAACACGGCCGTCGAGCTTCTCACATCGTTCCATTCCAGAATGTCCGCCGGGGATACAGCGCAAGACAAGGGCTTCATAAAGGATTTGGATGGATGGGTCGAGCAGCTGTACGAATGCAAGCAGCTTACCGAACTCAACGTCAAACAACTTTGCGAGAAGGTGACAACTTACGTTCGGCATTTATCATCGTTTTTAGGCAAAAGAAATTCTTGAAAAGGAATCTAATGTACAAGAAGTCAAATGCCCGGTAACCGTTTGCGGCGACGTCCACGGTCAATTCCACGATCTCATGGAGCTATTTAAGGTATAACGGTCCAAAGTTTGTTTATTTTCATTTTTAGATGGGTGGCAAAAGCCCTGACACCAACTACTTGTTTATGGGCGACTATGTTGATCGCGGGTACTACTCGGTCGAGACTGTTTCTCTACTTGTTTCCCTGAAGGTAGTTTTCTTGAATTTCAAAGTTATAATTTGTGTTTTCTAGGTGCGATACCCGAGTCGCGTGACGATCCTCCGAGGCAACCACGAGTCTAGGCAAATTACCCAGGTACTGTCTCGCTTCTGGATATTCTTGTAATTACGATTCCCTGGAGGTTCCGGTTGGGAATTCTCCTTGTTCATTCTTCATAACGCGCCCTTTCAGGTCTATGGTTTCTACGACGAGTGCCTGCGGAAGTACGGCAATTCCAACGTCTGGAAGTACTTCACGGACCTCTTCGACTACTTCCCCCTCACCGCCCTCGTCGACGGGCAAATCTTCTGCCTCCACGGTGGTCTGTCTCCCTCGATAGACACCCTGGACCATATCCGGGCGCTCGACCGTATCCAAGAGGTCTGTTTCTGGGCGCTCGTTCGTATAATTTGGTTTTAGGTCCCCCACGAAGGCCCGATGTGCGACCTCCTCTGGTCCGACCCCGATGACCGAGGCGGCTGGGGTATTTCCCCGCGTGGTGCCGGCTACACTTTTGGCCAAGACATTTCGGAGACGTTCAACCACTCGAATGGGCTAACCCTTATTTCCAGGGCTCACCAGCTTGTCATGGAGGTATGTTTCTTGAGCCTGTTGCAGGGTTGTATTGAGATTGGGTCTGTCCAATTCGTCTATACGGCTTTTTGACACATCCTGACTCACTAGGCTTAATTCGCGCCCGGTTGATTGGCTTTATTTTTTATTTTCAGGGCTACAACTGGTGCCATGATCGCAACGTCGTCACCGTCTTCTCGGCGCCAAATTACTGCTACCGCTGCGGCAACCAGGCGGCAATGGTCGAGCTCGACGACGAACTGAAGTACTCTTTCCTGCAATTCGACCCGGCACCGAGACGCGGCGAGCCACACGTCACTCGTCGTACGCCCGATTATTTCTTATAAACTCTTGCCGGTGTGATTATTGGATGATGTGGTATTTGTGTTCTCGCATATTCCATTTTCTCCAATCGTTCTTGGTTATAGTCTCCTCGTACATGCGGTCGCCCACATCATCTCAAATTTGGTCCCCCATTCGTCATCCCGTTCTTCCGTGTTTCATCCTCTTTAACCCTTTTTATAATTTTCGAGACCACGAATTACTTCTGCGCCAATTGTAAAATAAATCTATTCATTAACAGCCGCTCTGGGCACATACATGGGAGTAATGTAATACATGGCAAGCGACTATCAATGCTGGACTAGGGACGAGATCAAGAAGGAAAGAAGTTTGGGGGATAAAAGCGAGCACCCGTGGCAGGCCAACAAGACGAGATCCGGCTGGAGAAACGCGGGATTCGTGAAAGACTCGACTCGGTGGAGAAACGCGAATTCATATTATATGGCACCCATTATTTTTGTTCCTAGGATGAAGCGGAAGGATGTGGTTGGTACAGGTAAGAGTACACCGGTAGGCGGGGGGAAACTAGCTAACGCGTAATTAATATTATGCCCAATGTGGTTTAGAGGCCGCCGGGCTGGAGCCTTTAGACGGGCACTTCGGCCTGCGCTATCTCGCCAGTCGTTGCTGCCAGTTCGTCGTTGGTTCGGCTCTGAAAAGGAAGGATTAACTGGAAGTCCTTACAGAATTTTTGGTAGCTTTTTGTATGTGAAACTTACCGCAAAGACTGCCGTACATCCCATGGAGACTCGCTGGGTGTCCTCGACGAAATTGCTGCACCCGGAGTCGAAGCGCAGTACTCGCATCGTGTAGTACGATGGTTCACATCGGATATCGGCGAACCTGAAATAACTTGGTTAGTAGACGGCGAGGTTTTTTAGAATGGATTCACGGTCATGGTAGGCTTCATTTCTTACCTGTTCGGGTTCTTTGAACTGTGTGGCATCGAGCACATGCATTCGACCTCAACGATGCTGGCTGGCAATCGCTATAAAATTGTATTTAGGTTAGTAATGCAGCGATGGCTATTCTACAGTTTCTGAAAGTTGATTAATGAGCAATTGCTTATCTTAAGAAACAAAATTACCTTAGCGTCATAATTTAGCACATGACGGAATGGGCAGACGGCACGTTCTCGTAGTGGTTGCCCGGGAAGAACCTAGAGATTTAGGGTTATTATCGTTTGTAGCTCCCGCATTTTAACGTAAGGTTTTCAACGGCCTTTTAGCTCACCTGCTCGGTCTTGGCGTCAACGTCGCACTGGGCGTCCGGCAAACTAGATTCGGTTGTGGTTCGGAAGACGCTCTAAAATATTCCGGTTAGAAAAGCTGGTTTCGATGCGTAAGTTTTGGGGTGGTAACGGATTGCAAATTCGAGTGTATCCTGCTCCGTTAGGAGAAGAAGCTTAGTAGGTTTGGGAGCACAAATTTAGTTTAGTTAAATCTTTACCCGAGTGTCCGGCTCGAGATACGCTTGTGAGCGACCCTGCTCCCGTCGCGCGCTGAAAATCGAGGAGGCCTTGCTGAAGAGCGGCGAGCTGACAACGCATTCTTCCGATGAGTGCAGTGATCTGGAAGGCATTGTTATAGCCGCGAGCCCCAGGGGTTGTCGCTTTATTTTTCAGCCCCTTGGGGGGTTTTTGTAAGTGGTTTTTCCTTGCAGCTGTACAGCTAAGCACCTGGCCGGTCTGTGGTCAGGCACGAAATTTTTTCCCCTTTTCGAACGTTCACACCCCGTTCCAGCCAGACTAAAAGCCGCCTCGTCACTCAATTTGCCAGCCTAATCACCACTTTTTGCATGGCCACCGAGCCTAAAACACAGGTGTTATGGAAAAAGTGTGTTTTCAGACGGGCGGGGAACCCCCTAGCGCGGAAGGAAGGTGGCGATTATAAGGGCAGAATGGGGGCTGAATTGGTTTTACTTGGAATTGAGCATGGCTGAAGGGTTGGCTGGTCTTCGGACCGGGGTTTATCTTGCAGGGTGGAAGTTGTGTTTTGTTATAGTTCATCGTTTAGTTAGTACTAAGCGCAGGGAAAATTGCAAAACCTTTAATAGTGTTTTTTATAATTTTTACGGGACTTCACTAGCCTTCAATTTTTACGGTGATTTAGGTATTACAAAAGCTGTAAGTACTTTTACAGCCCTTCAAATAGTTACTTAGTTTTGGATGTGCAAAGTTGGCCATTTGGGAATCGACAACGATTTTCGCGTGTTTGTTTTAGTTTTTATAAAGCTTTAACTAGTTTAGGAGCTTTTGCCTCGATTTAGAAGATAGAGTTAGTTTAGAAGTAGGAGTTCTATAGAAAGGCTAAATTAGGGTAAAAGACAGTTGTTTAGATTTTATAGTTTTTACAAGCCATTAACTAGTTCCGAATCACAATGTCGACGATCTAGACTTTTGTCGAGTTTTCTATCCTTTTAAAACGGCTTAAGCTAGTTTAATAGTTTTACAAAGCGAGATGTTCCGCTATTTAAATAATCGACAAGATTCTTAGAGTTACTAATTTTGCCTCCAAACCCTAAGAACCCTTATGCGTGCTGCCGGTAAGTTTGTATCTCTTGCGGTACTTTGTTCCCATGTATCCTATCACCCTTCCAAATAGAGTCACCAATTTCGACTGCCGACCATCGTACAAAGGCCATCTAGCAGAAAGGCGGAAATGCCAGCCGCGGCGGGGTCCCCATTTTGCCCCAGCCCGGGGGCGGGCATAGTAATAAAACGTAGGGATACATACTATCAATTAAGGCTTCTTACCCTCTCAACCGCGGGGCAACCTCAGCACCTGAGAAACGTGAATATCAACCGAAATTGCGGGTTTTGCGGGGTGTAAAGCCCGTGGATCCTTGGGTTTTCGGAAGGGGCAAAATAACCCTCCGGGGATGACTCGACAGGTTTTTAGTTGGCTGGCCTGCGAAAGGTCAGAGGATCGCGGGTCTGAGTTTCAAAAAGTGAAAGTGTAAACATAATGCTTATGTTCTTTAGATCTCGTACAAAATATGTAAATGGAATTCCGCGTTGTCGGTGTTTTTTGGGTTTAAATTGGTTACCGTTTAAGGTCTGCTATACTATCCGCAGCCGGTCTACTATTTTGAAAAAATACAATTAAAAAGGTGATTGATACGTAGTGAACAATATTTTTATGGCGTTTCACTAGTGTTTTTTTAAATTTAAAAGCTTTTCAGGAGTTTTGCCAGTTTTCTGAGCTAGTTTTCAGTATAAAATTTAACGGTCTCATATTAGGTATAAAAGTTAGGCTTCCGGGTGATGTATTACGCTTAAAATTACCTTAAAGTAAGGTAGCTTTGAGATACTTTGAACTATATTTAATTTAACTCTGAAAATAGGTTTCAACGACAATACCCTAGACTACAGTTCCAACTTTTAGCCAGCCAATGTTCCACCTTTTTAAATGCCCGCTCATCGACCTTTTCCGCCGTCAAAAAACGCGGTGCTATTAGTTGCCCGGCGAAACTACCGTATCCCCCTCCAGAAACCCGTAATAATCGGAACACGCCGCGGGGTTTGCCCCCGTTTTTCAAGGCCCATACATATAAGGTCTTTTTCGGGCGCGCGGGGCGAAATGGCAAATTTGGAGCGGTGTGGCATATCGAAAAACGATTTGAAGCCGGAAATACCAGCGATTGGGGGCAGGGCACAAATTATGACTTGTGGAATGGCTAGGAAGGGGGGATAATTGGCGGCGATGGAGTATTTAGTAGCTTGCGGAAAGGTGAGAGAGTGAGAGAGCGAGAGATACAGAGTGGTATGGTATTTTCACGGGGAAGTTATGCTTGGTTAATTGGCCCATTTTCTAATGGCATATCTGGGCCGCGCCCGCTAATGTTCGAAGCCATTTTGTTGCCTTGAATGGGCCAAGTATTGCACAAAAAAAATCGAAATGTGCAAGTGGCGATTGCATGGCGTAATTGGATAGTGAAGATTCTGAATGTGCTAACAGGGCTTTGATTTTTTCGAACGTTTTTGCGGTTCATATTCGTACGCTATTCGATAGAGCGTCGGAAAATACGCGAAGGATTTGAACGTCAAACGGTAAAATAAGGTAAAAATCAGATAAAATAAAATAGCTATGGCAAAAACAAGCAAAATCCGGACAATCAGTCAAATAATAATTTTTTTTTAATTTTCAGCCCTTTAAAAATTTCGAAAAATTCCGATTTTTCTTATTCGGCATCAGCAAAACCTGATTTTTGGGTTCTTTTGGTTTTTTTTGCACTGTATATTATTTCGCGCCCGGCGAACTTCAACTTTTCGCGGTCCGGCCCATTTTCACAGGCGTCAACATTTTTTGGGGGTGGAAGCGCCGGGCATCAAATCGAAAAAGCCGCGTCAATTATGAGCAGCACCCATTTTGCGTGACCCTCGCCATAAACGGGCGAAGGGCAAAGAGCTCGAAATGGGTTCCGAGGAGAAGCCGCAGAAGCCACAAACAACTTCATTGATATTTATGGGTGTCGATTTCAAGGGATGGTGAAGCGCGGAAAATGGCAGGCCGTAATGGACCGAAATAACACCCCGCCGGAAAATGCGAGCGTTTAATTTGGTGAGTAGGGGTGCGAAGTTCGGCGCTCGATTGGGGGCAGGCTAGCCGAGGTCATTGGGGAAATTCGCAGAGACTCTTGATGTCATAGTGCCTTTCAATGGTCGGGAGTCCGGGTTAGAAAATCGGAGTTTGAGCGGACAGAAAAGTCAGAATCTGCCGTTTCTTAGAGGACGATGTCGGGAATTCAAAATTTTCTTCTCTCGAAATTTTGTCGAAAAACAAATGTCGAGGTTCATTTGGTCGAAAATTCACTTTTCCGAAAAATTTCGTTTTGTCGACATTAGACCGAAACGAATAAATACCGACAAAAGGGAATTTCGAAAAATAATAAATTTTCGACAACTTCGAATTTCGACAAAATTTTTTGGACAAAATAGGTTTCCGAAAACTATACCTACTTAAATTTTCCATGATCGCCGGAAAGGCGTGAATATGGATTTTTTTTACTAGCGCTTATTCAGCTTTTTTGGTGTCCACGCCCCTTTAAACCCCCCAATAAATATGCTGTTTTTAAAAAGCGGAAACGCAGGCTTAAGCCTGGATCAGACTCGTATTAAATCATAGATTCTCACCTGTGCCTCCGGATTCGAGCATCTGCGACTGGGAGGGAGAGGAGGAACTGAAAAAAGGAGTTGAGCTTGAGCTTTTTCGGAGCTGTAAAATTTATTTTCAACGCCAGGCCAATATTAACGATTTCCCAAAGATTTTCTGCCTGCTTGCCGAGAGATTTTAATGCGGGCCAAGGTGTCACCATCCCTTTAAAACCCACCAATGCCGAAAAGCTGACGTAGGTCAAGTACCGTGGCCTGGACATGCGGATCTGCGGAATTCTGAAACGCACCAATGGAATTTTAGTCTCAGAAACGGGATCGTTCCACATAATTATAGACTGTATTGTTTTGCCCGAAAATTGGGCGGCTTTTGAAGAATGAAAATTTAGCAAAGAGAGAGAGAGAGAGAGAGAGAGAGAGAGAGAGAGTACCGTAAAATTCCGCAAATATGCAAAAACTACGAAAATCTAGAGCAAAAGCTACGACTCAGGTGGGTGCGGGCAAAAAAACTACGGGGCAACACCTGGATCTAGCCTAAAAATAGGTTAATCGTGTTTAAGCGGAAGCGCCATTTACGAGGAAAACAAAAATAGCTTAAAGCACGGGCAGGCAAGCGGGGATTTTGAGGAATTATGTGAAAACGACAGAAATTCAATTTAAGGTGCAGTTCGAACTTGGGGTATCTTTTGTCTGGAAAAATGGTGGTTTTGCCCATTAACAGTAAAGGGCAAGCTATCAGGGGTTTTGAAGGGAAATCAGCTATAGAAAAAAGGACGTACGACAAGGCTAAGACTAAGCTTGATTCTAAGCCTAAACCTAAACCTAATCCTAAGCCGAAGCCTAAGCCTAAGCCTAAGCCTAAGCCTAACCTAAGCCTAGCCTAAGCCTATGCCTCAAATCAACTTTCTCACAATATGAAGTCCGCGCATAGGTGAGGCCAATAGTACTGAGGCGGAATCAGGCAGAGGGTTACGGTAGTGGAGCCCAAAGAGGGCCCAGCAGCCCTAAGAATGCCCAAATTCTCAAAGCTTTATATCAGCCAGGAGCCGGGAAGTGGCGATACAGTTCCCCCGGACCCCCTCCCAAAAGCTGCTAACAGCGTTCTGTGAGCCGCATCATGGATGGGCCCAAGGGCCCACCCCACTCACATACCTATCATTAGAAGCCCGGGGGGCCCAGGCTGGGATGGGGCGGGAGTAACCTTTCCAAAGCCTAAAAAGTGGCCCCACCACCCACTCAAAACGTTTTGCTCCTGTTGGGGGTTCCCCCTATTTGGGTTATGCTTCCTGTTTTCAAATGATGTCAACCGGAGGGGGGGGGCACGGTAGCTGGCGCAGAACTTAGGAAACTGGGAGAGGAAGTGAAGTGAATTTGTGAATTTCGAAACTTGAAAGACCTGGGCTACGGTAATGAATACGGTACGTCAAATGCTGCAGATAAGGTAGCAATAGGAAAATGCTGAAGTCCCGACAGAGCTTATTTTAAGTTTGGCTTAGGCTTAGCATAGGTTTACTTTAGCTTAGCTTAGGTTTAGCAAGGCTTAGCTTAGGTGTGGCATCGACTTAGCTTAGGCGTAGCTTAGGCTTAGCTTAGGCTTTAGGCTTAGCTTAGGCTTAGCTTAGGCGTAGCTTAGGCTTAGCTTAGGCTTAGCTTAGGCTTGGCTTACGCTTACCTTTGGCACGGGGCTTAGCGTCTCCTGACTTAATGATGATTACTTTTGGGCCTATCTAGCATTTCAGATTACCGTACTCCTGTCGCCCAAGCACTTTTCAACAAGTGCAAATTGGAGCCGGAAGTCCAAAGATCGACCACGCCGCCGGGGGACCCCCATCTAGGGGCGCGGGGTACGGTAGCCGGGCGGCATTCAATTTTGGGGAGGGCAAATGTATACGAATGGTTGGGTCCCCGTTTTTTGTAGTCGGTTGTACTACAATGCTCTTTGCTAATTGGGGGAAACTACAGAGAGGAACTTTTGATGGCTGGCTTAGGCTTGGGCTTAGGCTCAGGCTTAGGTTTACGCTTAGGCATAGGTTTTTTGCTTAGGCGTGGCCTGGCTTCAGCTTGGGCATAGGCTTAAGCTTAGGCTTGGGCTTGGCGTAGGCTTGGCTTAGGCCTGACTTAGGCTTACAAGGAGACGTTTTTGAGTGTCGTCGGGACTTTGGCACGGGACCAAGCCTATCTTGTGCAGAATTTTACGCTGATTCCGAATATGGTAACCGTTTTTGCGGAATAGCCATTTCTCGAAAGTTATGAACGATTTTAACCTCAAAACAGCCTAAAATCGGCTACTTTCGATAGTCATAAAAGGCTTCGGAATAGGTTTTAGACAAAACTTAATAGTGCATCTAGTTCAGAAAAAAATTCTCTATCAAATAAGCTATTTAACGAAAAATGCTGGAATTTTGAAAATTTTTGTAAAATTATGGACCTCCCAATTTATCAAATTTTTCCAACTTTTCAATGATTTTGGAAAAGATGGTACATTTTATAGCAAATTTTTTTCTGAACAAGATGTACTATCTGGTTTTGTCTAAAACCTATTCCGAAGCCTTTTATGACTATCGAAAGTAGCCGATTTTAGGCTGTTTTGAGGTTAAAATCGTTCATAACTTTCGAGAAATGGCTATTCCGCAAAAACGGTTACCATATTCGGAATCAGCGTAAAATTCTGCACAAGATAGGCTTGGTCCCGTGCCAAAGTCCCGACGACACTCAAAAACGTCTCCTTGTTAGCTTCGGCTTAGACTATAGATTAGCAAGGATGCTAGAGGAAGTTTATAGCTATTTCAAGAAAATCTTAAAGGGACTGACAAGCCAGAATGGGCATAAAAACAGGGCGAACTAGCTGAGGGTATTTAGGATAATTTTCGCCACTGAAAATTACTCATTTAAGTGAAAAATAAAGAACATATTCAAGCCCAAATGCCGCGCAAAATTTTGCCTACTCCTCAAAGCGATTCCTGGAATCTGCTGGGTCCAAACTCCGATTCCACACCGCTGCAAATTCCGCTTGAATTACGGTTGTAGCAATCGGCTATGGTAGTCTTAAAAAGCACCTGTCGACCGTCGAAAACTCCTAAAGAATTTTCTAATCTTTTGTACATGCTTTTAAGCTTCACCTGGCAACCTTTCAGCTTCAATCCCCAGATTTTCGCCGTCAGTTGGTGCCGATCTTCAATGGTATGCACCCGGCCCGAACCCAACTCGGACCAAAAGATCAGTACCCTGGTTGGGGTATTAATTGGCATTTTGGCAGGGGTACTATGGCACATTTTAACCCAGGGTACATCCGTGGTACCTAGCAACCTTTGCTCCCCCTGGAAAATTGCCAGCTAGCCCTAGAAAAATGAACAAAGATAAGGCAGTAAAATAACAAATGTAAAGATCAAAACAACGAGAGTTCCGAAACAAAAAACGGTTTTTCATAAAACCGTATTGGTTCTTTTGCATTATCGGGGGTAGACGGGCCCTTTTTTTGGAAAGGAATTATTCTAATATAAATAATGAAATAGGATGGTGCCATTCCGAAACGTATAAAAGTTACAACTTTGAAGTTAAAGAAATTGATTTTTCTATCAAAATGCCGCGTTGTTAATATTTTAAGGGTATTAGATAGTTTTATTAACCACTTGAAATCAGGTCAAATTTTTTTACTATAAACGCCATTGGCCGCCTGATAAATTTCACCTCTCCCGATAACAAACAAGTACCGCCGAATTGAAAAATAACGATTTTCGCAACTTTAGCCAAGAATTCGCATGCCGATTTAATTTTAGGGGTTTTCAAGAAGCCAAATATTATTAGGGAGTCGGTCTAGATTTTGCAGTATTTAGCAGTATCGAAATTTTCAAATCCAAAATTTTAAAGATTTAGAGCTTCACGCAAAACTCAAAACTCGACTCCGAACGGGGCTATAGTGCTCCCAAAAGATGGTGAGTAAAGATAACTAATAAATTTGTATGTACAGACCGCTCCCCTGGACGGTCAGGTGCTTTGCAACACTTTTTCAAAAGGGGGCTGAACGTCTCGAAAATCCCGGAAAAAGGCGGCGTGGCTTTTCGGGACGGAGAGCTCAGAAAATGGGGCGAGATGACGGGGGCGAACACCTGCGGAGGGATGGCTGTACCCAAATTGTTGATCAGTAACAACGCGAAATTGTATGATGGAACTCGCACGCATGCTCGTTGCGTGTCGCGTGAAGCCAGTAGCGCTTCGTAAGGATAAAATTTCTATTTCCAAATGCCTTTAAAATATTCTTCGAAAAATTTTGTCGTCATCTCGGCTTTCGAGATTTTGGTTGTCGGTGATCGGAAGGATTATGGCTGTCGGTATTTTAAAGTAGAGTCTACAACGTCGGGGTATTGGCTGTCGGGATTTTTGTTCTCGGAATTTTGGTTATCGGGGTTTCGGCTTTAAGATTACGGCTGTCGAGATTTTGGTTGTCGGGATTTTCTTGGCTTGGACCTTTCCAGTCTAGATTTTTGGTTGTCGGGATTTTCTTGGCTTGGACCTTTCCAGTCTAGATTTTTGGTTGTCGGGATTTTGGCTGTCGGTATTTTGGCGGTCGGGATTTTGGCTATTGTGATCCTCTCTCCTCACTCACCCAACATTACACTTCAATGGCCCTTTAAAAACGCTTTCCGCCAATGTTCAGGCTCAAAATATGATATTTTGTTCCCAGCGTGCGCCCGCAATTTCCGGGGGCGTATTTTGAGGGTCGATGTCGTGTATTACGTAAAAAGTGGTGGTGGAAGTGGTGGTGCAGTAAAAGGGCGCGTGGAGGATAATGATCATCTACTCCCAAGGGGGGGAGCACGAACATTTCCAAAATGGGATCCCCGTCGAAAAGTCGCGTCAACCTCTCTCGCCCACATGCCATTTCCACCATCATTTTGGCGCCCTGGACCGGGCTAGAAAAACTAGGACCGATTTGAAGGGTGTTCGGACCCGTTTTTCTAGCCTATAATTGACCGTTCAAAGCCAGGGAGGATTGAAAAAGTTCTAATTACACTACAAAAGAAGCTGATACTACTGAGTGTGGCTACGCTGAAAAATTTGTAAAATTTGTAACGGTTACAGAATTTTCCGAGGAATCCGAGATATCGTAAAAATTTTTTTCAGGACCACATATGTCCAAAATCTGATAGGCCGAAAATCCCGACAGCAAACCCAAAGAAAGTAAAAAACCCAAAATCCTCTCTCTCACTTCTCACTCTCTCACTCTCTCTTTCTCTCTCCCGCCTCAGTACCTCTCTCTCTCTCTCTCTCTCTCTCTCTCTCTCTCTCGCTCTCTCTCTCTCCAGCGCTTTCAAGTACAAATTGCCGAGCCCATTATTTAGCCCAATTTTAATGATGAATTTGATACCGCTTAAAGCTCCGGATTGCAAATGCAAAGCTCAACTCGTAAAGTTTTTCCCATCAACGTGGGAGGGGCGGTGTTCGTGGCCCTTCTGAAGGCCACCAAATTACAGGGAGATCCAGGTGATTGCAGAGCCCCGAATTCGCAACTTTTCACTCTCTCTCTCTCTCGCCATGCAGATTGTAATTGGGTTCCGACTTTTTCCGTATAATAGTCATATCGGCACCTGGTGGTGGCAAGTTAAAAAAAGTTGCGACGGCACCAAAGGGCTGTCGGGCCTAAAAATGGGCTACTGACTAATCGGCGGGACGTGTAAAAAGTTCTTGTTTACACGGTTAAATACTATATCTGGGCCTGCGTAACTACCGAAATCATGGCGAAAGATGACCTGGTAAAAGTGCGCGTTTTTTCGGGTCGAAACGGAAATCTGAATCACTGAACCCGAGGCAGGCTAGCAGGATTTCAGTAGTGTGAGCAGGGCTAGCTAGCAGAGAGTTTCAGTAGTACGAGTGCGTTTATTGGATTTTACATGCCGCGATTTCGCCTCTCGGTATTTTTGCTGTCGGGATTTTGGATGACGGGATTTAGCCTGCAGGGATTTCGGTTGTCGGCATCTTAGATGTCGGCATTTTGGCTATCGGGAGTTTAGCTATCGGGAACTGGCTGTCGGTATTTTAGCTGTCGGGATTTTGGCCATCAGGATTCCGCCCTTCGGGATTCTCGCTTGTCGGTATTTCGCCTAACGGAATTCGGCGTTTTCCCAGAATTTAAGGATTTCTTAGCGGTCGCCCAGTGGAAAAAGTGGCAGCACAAACTTTTCCTGGTCCCTTTAAAGGTAAATTTCCTTTAGAGGTAGGCGCAGAAGGGTAGGATTTTGAGGGCAAGCTAGCAAAGATTTTTTGGTTAAAGAGTATCATTAATGCATAGTGAAGACGCTACAGAGATCTCTGTTTGAAGCTGCAATATTTACTGTTTTTGATCCACATCAACACCAATCCATGCCTTCCGGGTTCCTCTAAAGTACCCTCAAAATTAGCCAACACTTAGCAAGCCCAAACTAGATTGGGGCAGCAGGGCAATAATTATCATAGTTCCACTACCCCGGGGAGTGATATCACTATTGGAACAGCTTTTGGGCAAATTACAGGGTAGCAGACGGCAATCCCATCAGATCCAGGAAGCCCTTTCCCTCTACAAATTCACACCCACCCACTCTCCAATAATAATTTGTATGTGTGTGCTTTTTGTGGTTCTCTCTCCCTCTCCCCCCCTCCCTCTCTCTCTCTCTCTCTCTCTCTCTCTCTCTCTTTCTCTCTCTCCCTCTCTCTCTCTCTCAAAGCCCTATAATTTAGAAAGTACTCTCTGATATTTGCGCTTATAGAGCGGGTAAAGTGGCGGAATTCACGGCCGTAATTTGGCCGGAAATGGAGTCTGATAGTGAGCCGGGGGACATGCAGGTGAAAATTTTTGGTAAATCGGTGAAAAAATAGTACCTGAGGATTAAATATGCAAATAGGTGCCGCTCTCTCTCTCTCGCTCTCGCTCTCGCTCTCTCGCTCTCTCTCTCTCTCTCGCTCAATTAAAGTCAAAAGTGCAAAACAACATGGGGACTGAGTACTGTACTCTGTGTATTGGATCCGGGAGCGGCGCGGGAAGCCTAGAAAATTAATATTAATTATTTTTTTATTGTTAAAATAAATTTTAAAAATATTTTTAATTAACAAAAATATTTTTTAAATCCAAATTTTTAAAATTTTTTTAATCGTTTTATTAAAATTTTTTATGAAGGTTGTAGGGGAGGTTTTTTTGTGGTGGTTTTTTCCCCAAAAAACGGCATTTTCTATCGATTTCTGCTAGCATACCTGGTGGAATTGATTACTGTCGCCTTGGAAGTGTAATTTTTGTGTATTTTCAACGATAAAATTATATATTTTATTTGGCACCTGAACGCGTGGGCGCAACGTGAGCAACGCGACAATACTCTAGACACACGGCAGCAGCAAGCAATAAAAAAATCCGAAAAAATATTATACACGACGAGAGAAGCTTTCTTTTAGCCGAAAAAAGAATGGGACTTCTGACAGAAAAGAGCGAGGGTGGGGGAGTAGTATAATTTAATGTTATACTATCACATGATGGGTAGAGAGAACGTAAAAGGGGTGGGGGTCGGAATGTTGGCCTACGGTGTCACCAGTATCAACGTGGAAATGTGGAATTGGCGGGTGGAGATGGGGTTTTAAAGGGGCGGTGAAGGAACATGGGAAAAAGATTAGGATAAATCAGATTAGACAATTGAAAACCGGTAAATTAACGCTAAATGATTACCCCAAAATAATTAAGAAGAGAATGAAACGATTACGGCATTAAAATCTGCAAAATCCGAGTTTAATGGATTACGAGTTGATTTTTTCCGCTGGTTTCATAGAAATTTACAAAATTTTAAGTATCATAATCAATTACGCGAAATAATTCATTTTTTGGCAAATTTGCTTCCAAAATACAATTTCATAATCGATTAGGCCATCAAATTCAGAGAATTCCCTGTCGTAATCGGTTATGCCATAAAAGTTTAAGAAGTCCAAATCGTATTTGTTTTGGGCTAAAAATCATACAACGCAATCGATTACCACACGGAAATAGCGGCCGAATTTTCATGGCGTAATCGACAAGCCAAAAACAAGCATTTTTTGCGATCCCCAGCCTTCACTGCCCCTTTAAAATGAGTTTATAATTTAGGAGAAAAAGTACAAAAATTGTAGCTGCATACTAAGCTGGTGCTCCACATTGGCGCTTGTCATTTGTCTATTTGTCGTCGAGATCAACGTCGCTCATCGCGCCGCCGGCGTCGCTGCTGGCTGCCTCGTTGCCCTTGCCCTGAAAATATACACGTAATAAATCACTAAAAATCATTTGACAACCCAAAAATCGAGCCTATAAAAAGCACTAAAAATATACAAAAAATCTACAAAATCTCTGTCAAGCCGATCGACCTATCTCCTAAGCGCTAAAAATTACGTCCTCTATAGATCTAAAAAAGCTAAGGCTCGGAAGTGTGATTATTTATAAAAGAGCTCTGCTAGCCTGCCAGCCTTGGATTCTCAAATACTCTCTGCAAGCATGCTCTATGCCAATTCCACAGGAATCTCTGCTGGACTCTACCACTCTCTCTCTCTCACTCTCTCGCTCTCTCGCTCTCACTCCCTCTCCTCTCTCTCTCTCTCTCTCTCTCTCTCTCTCGCTCTCTTTACGTGCTAAGCCGATCTCCCAGCAGTTCATTGTTTCGATGACCCCTTCCTCCCACTTCCGCAATCCGTATCCGTGTTATACGAATCTGCCCATACTTTTTCGATATATGGCCGACATTTCGGGGATGCCTTTTCCTAAACGGTGCCCCCTTTTGTCGCGGGCCCTACAATTTGTGTACAATGCGTTAATTGGACGGTTGTGTACTCTTTCAAGCGTGAGAGAGAGATGGCATTAAGAACATAAAAAGTATCCGCCTGGCTCGGACCGGCAAAAACACACAAAGAGAGCAAGGTGATGCCATATTTGCGGGGCGGGTACAGGGTTTGTATAGTGAGGGGGTGGACAAAGAACGCTTCCGTTTAAAGCGCACGTTCAGGGAGGGGCCGTGTACTCGTCCCAACGTATACACCCTATGGACGTAGGGACGGCGCGCACTGCCTGCCCGTGCTGTGACAGGCCAATCCCCTCCTTCGTGGCGCGGGGCGCCCCTCGACCCCTCGCCAGGTTGTAGCTGTGGCTGACTGGTATCCATTCGCGCCTCCCGAGTGGGGGGCCCGGGTTCGACCCCTGGCCGCGGCAAAAACCTTGCTTTTTTTCCAAAAAAACGTCCCTGAACGTGCCCTTTAAAGGGACATTGAAAGCATTCTTATGGTAGGGATTTTTTTGGCAGAAAGATGCCGCAGCACGCCACGCACTCGCAACGCGCCCGCAAAGAGTAAATTAACGCACCTTCCCCTTCTTCTTGTGGTGATGTACAGTAGGGTTTCCGGCGATCGTCTTGATCTTGTGGAAGGTCTTCTTCTTCTCCTTCAGCTCTGGGGGCAGCTTAGACTTGCCGGCCGCCACTTCCGGCTGCTCTTCCGTCGCCTTGGCTTCGGCGGCTTCTGAAAATTCTTGGTCAAAACGATCTATGCAAATTAGACAAAATTTAGGGTACTACAGTACGAGTACTACAATTTTACGGCTTACACAGGCCCGAATATTCCTTCAATATCCCCTCTTAAAGGCTAAAAAAATCATAAAATTTCAAACATTTTGCTTTGAAATTATAGTAACCAGAGCGGGAGAAAAGTGCGAGATATTAACATGAAGATTAAATTATACAAAAATCAAAATGGTATAAAAGTAATTAACTAAAAATTTTATGTTAATTTTCCATTAAGTTCATTCAACAAATAGTTCCATTCAATGCCGCCCCATTCCGGCGATTTTTTGCCACTTTTCGCCAATTCAAAAATCGCCCAAATCTCCAACCCCAATCCCGATTAATTATAATCACCACCCCATGCTATTTTCTGAATACGCCGACGCGCCAAAATTCACGCAAAAACCCCTGGAAAAAAGCGTAGAGGTAATTCCTATTTTCATGCCGGCGGCCCGGACGGTGTATTGGTCCAAAATGTACACTTTTCTTGGAAATCGAATCCGGGGACCGGGGTTAGCGTGTTATGTATAAATAAGGAATTTGGGCCGGGGACGGTCAACAAAATTTTGGGAATTTTGCAGGGCATTTGTGGGTTTCCGGAAATTAGATATAAGCAGTGTCAGGGAACAGAAAAATTAAAAAAACCCTTGCAAGTTACCGCAGCGAAAAATCATACAAAATCCGAACGGGTTTGCGGATTAGCCTATTTCCAACGATTTAGCATGCGACCGACGTCACAGTAACCCGTTTCAAAACCATATGCCAAACATGCAAAACCCAGCGGACGACGCAACTGTACCATTGACGAATGCGAGGTCGACGCGTAGCGAAGCGGAACCTGAAGGTGGATTAGTGGTTAGTTGGGTTTTAGGCCGTGATTAGCTTAGGATTAGGCGTAGGATTAGCTTGGCTTAACCGAGTCTTAGTGAGGCTATCATTTGCATAGGCTTAGCCTATCTAGGGCCAGTCCTGACTTCGTTTCGCCGTAGGTCTCAACGTGGCGTAAGAAAAACCAAAATTAAGTTGACTCTCAGTGATAATTTCCTTAATTTTCCTATAAGTACGACTCACTCCTCTCGACGTGCTTCTGGTGCCGGTATTTCCTGTAGCTGTTCCTCCACCGCTGCGCGTCAGAGGCCGTCATCTCGGGGGCGGTGCGCCCGAAGCCGCGCATCGGCTGCGCCAGCTTCATCGCGCGCAGCACGCGGAACTGGAAATGGCATGAAACTCACTTGGGATATTTTCCTTTGATTTTGAACCGAGCATGAGATCGATTGAACTGATTACGATATGAAATCTGCCCCGTTCCTGTCCCTTAAAACGCACATGCATGCCGAGCAGTTGCATTCCTCGAATCCACAGCCCCTTTCCGGTCCGCCGGGCCATCAACGCGCGCGACCGGACGTTGACGTTGTAGTCGCCGTTGATGTGCAGCTTCGACGGCTCCATTGGGCCCTAAGATCCTCCATCATTTACCGTATCTCATAACTGTCGTACCTTCAAGTAGGTGAAGTTCTTGGGTAGCTTCTTGCTGGGGATCGTGGCGACGACCTGGCCCCAGGCCAGCTCGGACAGACCGAAGCCCAGGCAGACGGCCCTGAAAAGTGCGAATGCGTTCGGTTTAAGGTCAATAACGATTTGCGGCCGGCTAGATGCACCACTACTCACCACTGTCCCAACGTCAGCGGCGCGACCGAGAACCATTCCCCTCCGTAGTTGATGATCAGAATCTGCCCGATGAACGTCGACAGCCAGATGATGCAGAACACGCGGTTCTTCAGTAGGCCCTAAAATAGGGAATTTACGGTATCGTTTGAACGGCTTCAAAAAGTTGCGCCGCCCCCCCACAGCGGGCCCCACAACCTCTATATCTCGTCTTGATGGTTTTCTACAGCTGTGTAAAGTATACCAAAATGTTCGTCGTGCTTTGGCGAGTATTTTGGTGTACTTGACAACCCTGTAGGACAACGGGGAGGGAGTGATACAAACGCCGATTGGGGTATGGTCATCTACAGTTTAGCCTGCACCCCTTCCTCACCTTGAAAATATTCCTTTCCCCGTGCACCTTCCTCGCGTTAAACTCGTTGAACAGCGTCATCATGACGAATGTGTTGAAGATGATGGTAAAATGAACGGTGGGCGGTGCGTACAGCTTGGCGCCGATGCCCGACGGCACGTTGAAGATCTTGTGACCTAAAATGAACGTCTAGACCCCGTTGTCCTCCTCCTCCTACCGTAGAAGAGGAACGTGAAGAGGACGATCAGCTGGTAGACGGCGTGGCAGACAATGTTCTTCACCATCGTGCGCGAGATTAGCGACTTTTTGCGGCCGTACGGCTTGCGGTTGAGCAGATCGTCGGTGGGGACCTGAGAGGAGTTTTGAGGGTTTTTAAAGGGATGTGGAAGGCAGAATTTGGAGTTTTAAAAATTTAGTAGTACACCCACCTCGGTGGCCAACGCCAACGACGCCAACGTGTCCATGATGAGGTTGATCCACAGCATGTGCACAGCCTAAATTTGGGGTTTGAAAAGCCATGGTTTTTTTGAGGTTCACAGGCTCTTTAAAAAGATTATTTTTGCATGAAAAGTATTATTTTCCGCAAAGAATCTTGCTAGCCTGCCTAAGCTGAAAAATTCGACCTGTCACTCTCCCTTTAAATATCGAAAAACTCTGACTTTCAGTGGCGAGTCCGAGACGAACAGCGCTCCGATAAACGCCGTAATCACAGCCACGACATTGACGGTCAGCTGGAACTGCAGGAATTTGGCGATCGAGTCGTACACGTTGCGGCCCCACATCACTGCCTAAAATTGTGCGTCAACTACCGAATCCAGATTCGTGCCTTGACAATCGATGTAAAGTTGTCGTCGGTGAGGATGATGTCGGATGCCTCCTTGGCCACGTCCGTGCCGGCGATGCCCATCGCGAAGCCCACGTCGGCTTTTTTCAGGGCAGGCCCGTCGTTGGTACCATCGCCAGTTACGGCAACGATTTCTCTGAAAAAAAGCGCTAAAATCGTAAAATTTTCTAAGATCACTCCTAGCCTGCCCTTGTTTCCCAAAAAACCCCTGCTAGTTTGCCCAGTTTCAGGACTCAAATTTTAACCAAAACGTCAAATTTAATTTTCCGATACCTCTGCGCGGTGGCCTTCGAGTCGATGATGCCCTTCACCAGCGTGTACTTGTCGGCCGGCTGAAAATGTTGGTAATCTACCACCTCCCAAACCATTCTCCTACCTGAGCCCTGGCCAACACGCGCAGACGGGGCCAAATTTGGTCGAGCTTGTCCTGGCACACCTTGCCGTTCTCGTCGCGGATTCTGGAGGAATTTTTGCTTTTTGTTGCAGCAAACGGCCTACCTGGCATTGAACTCCTTGCCCTCGAGGGCCAGGAAGTCATCGCCGGGCTCGAGGATTTTGCAGGAGCGCGCGATGGCACGGGCCGTGTCGATGTTGTCGCCAGTCACCATGCGTACTGAAACGGATTTTGGGGTTAAAGGGGCTATGACAGTTGTTGAAACTTTCGGGGTTCCGGTTAAACAAAAACCCGAAATCCCGACAGCCAAAATCCCGACTAGCAAAATGCCGACAGCCATCATAACGACATGAAAAACAGCTGGAAAAAGGAAATTGCATTCGAACTCGCGACGATGAAATGCCGGAATTCCTGCTGTCGGGATTTTGCCGTGTCGGTGTTCTGGTCATGTCGACGTTTGTCGGCGTTATTCACCTGTAATTCCGGCCCGTCGACACTTCTCGATAGCGGCAGGAACCTCATCACGCACCGGATCCTGAACCCAGGTTTTAAAGGAACGCGCAAGTCAATTTCACCTGGATCCCGCACAGCCCGATGGCGATGAATTTCGAGTTCATCTCCTCCTCGTCGTTCCAATCAATGTCCTCCTCGTTTTCGAACGGGATCTGAAACGGGGAGTCTCCTCGTAAAGAATTGCTGCAAGTCTGCGCACTTTTCCTAAAGAATCTCCGCTAGGCTACACGGTGCTGTGATTTCCTCAATAATCTTCGCGATTCTGCCCGCTACAGCTCCACTTTCCGATGGAATCTCTGCTAGCCTGCCCTCCAAGGCTTCGTTTTTCGAAGGAATCTCTGCCTGTTCCCTCACCTCCATCGGATCGGCTTCACGAGCGCCTTTCCTTACGTAATCCTTGAACGCGACGCAAATCGTGCGCAGGCCATTGCTCGCCATTTTCGAGATCACGGTTTCGTTGATCTTAATTGTTTTAATTGATTACTAAAGTTTGGATTTTTGGCGCCAACCTCGGCAAGACGGTCACTTGAGAAGGCGTGCGGCCACCCATCCACTCCGATGATGTAGGAGCATCTGAAAATTATTGAAATTAGACAGATTCGCTTCAAAGAGTCGATTTTTCAACAGTCTTCTCGCTGGAAAAAATTCCTCAAAAACCAATGCTTGCCTGCCCCGATCCGTCAAAATTTGCAAAAATTCGAAAATTCAAAAGTTTCTCCATAACCAGGCAAATTTCCCACCGGCCGAGCACAATTTCAGAAGCTCCTTTGCAGTAGACACGGTAACCGACGTCTTTTCCATCTTCAATGAGTCGCACTACGGTCATCATGCATTTGCGGGACGAGTTGAAGGTGTACACCTAAAAAACGTCTTGTTTCCGTTATATCTCTCTCGCTATCTCTCTTTCGCTCTCTCTCTTTCTCTCTCTCTCTTTCGCTCTCTCTTTCTTTCTCTCTCTCTTTCTCTCTCTCTCTCTCTCTCTCTCTCTCTCTCTCTCTCTCTCTCTCTCTCTCTCTGGTCTCTCACTCTACCTTGAAAAAGTTGTCCTCCGGGAACTCCTTCCTAATCTGCGCATAATCGCTGCCCAAATGGTTGACGAATCCTAGCAGTCCACACTCCGTCTTGTTTCCCAGCTGTTGCAATTGCTGGGTGGGCTAAATATCTCTTGTATTCGGTGATCAGATCCCTCTCTACCTTGGTCGGCTGCACAATTTGGGAAGAATACGATGAATTGATGGCGATGGCTTTGGTGAAGAGTTCATAAGTCTTTCCGGGGAGGAAGGAGCCTTTCGGCTGCTTGTCTTGGCCCTCGTAGTGGTTTCCTAAAGAGTGGTTGGGTTACCGTACCCCTGGATGACCTACCATTGATGTAGGAATCGACAACGGTCATCCGGTTGGTGGTGAGGGTTCCGGTCTTGTCGGAGCAGATCGAAGTGGCGTTGCCCATTGTTTCGCAGGCATCCAAGTGACGGACGAGGTTGTTGTCGAACATCATCTGCAAGGAGTGAGTGAGTGAGTGAGTTAGGGAAAAGGAGGGGAGAGAGAGACAGAGAGAGCGAGAAAGAGCGAGAGAGACCTGGAGACGGAGCTAGAGCGGGAGCGCGTGAGGCAGAGAGAGAGAGAGAGAGAGAGAGAGAGAGAGAGAGAGACAGAGAACGGCAGTGAGTAAGGGAGAAGGAGAGAGAGAGAGGGGGGAAATGGAGGCGCCTAGAATGAGCACGAGTGTGAGAAGCGAGAGACGCCAAGAAAGCCAGAGAGAGACAACGTGAATGAGCAAGAGTGTGCGCTGGAGAGCGAGAGACACATAGAGAGAGAGAGAGAGCGAGACAGAACGAAAATGAGCATGAGAGCTAGCGAAGACCAGCACTCAAAAATTCTTATACCCACCTTTCGTACGGAATACGTCAACGCAAGCGCAATAGCCAACGGCAACCCCTCCGGAATGGAGATGACCAAGATCGTGACGGCGATGATGAAGAACTTGACGAACATCTGCACGTCGGCCAACGAAAATGGGCGCCCCTCGATGAGATAGGTGGTCACGCAGAACCGGGCGATCAGCCAAATCAGAGCGATCACAGCCACGGTGGTACCTGAGTATTAATATACAAATATTAGGCTACGGTACCCACCGCAATAAATAATCTGCAGCGCCAGCTTGCTCAGCTTGCTCTGGAGGACCGACTTGGCGCACAAGTCGTCGGCTGATGAGGAGGACGAGGTGGAGGAGGAGCTGGAAAATTTGGTTTAACGGGACGGGGAAGGCAAGCGGGCCTGAGTTACTTTCAACCCTTACTTCGAGTTTGTCGAGCCGGACGAGCTGGAGCTGGACGAGGAGGAGGACGAGGATGAGGATGACGTGGCTGAAAAAATACAGCGTACTGTAACGTACTTGAAGGTATTAGCATATTTTTGGTTTGGTACGTTGACCCGTAATTCCGTAGCGACTTAGCGTAGGTGAGGTACCTGAGGTAGGTGAACGTACTTTTTTTTGTAATAAATGCACGGGCCCGTACTCGAGCGTAGTCTACTTAGTATGGGCGCCTAGAACGCTACACTACACTACGCTACGCTAAGCGCCCCCGTCGTTACGCGTAGTGCGTAGCGCCGTCAAGCTAAATTCTGTATGCGTTTTTCAGTGATACGGACGGACGTACGTACGTAAGGAGTTTACCGACGTAGTCTTGTACACTCAAGCCTTACTGCACGTATGTGTTTTGCGTATGTTTACGTACTTTTTGAAGTGTACGAATGTGTACTTACGGACGGATGTGTACAAAAACGTACTCTCCCCTCGCCAAAATCGATTCTCACAACCCCTTCAAAACCATACATTTTGAGTCGTCATCCTCTCCGTCGGGCCCCTTCCCCGCGCCGAGCAGCATCATGATGATTCCGGTCTGCGAGTTGACACCAACGGCCGTCACCAGCATCTTGCCAGATCCCTCCATGGCGTAGGTCCCCGACAGCAGAACCGGGTCACTCTCCGGACTCTTCCGGATATGATCCGACTCCCCGGTCAGCGCCGACTCGTCGATTTTCAGGTCGTTTCCTGGGGATGAATGAAGTTTTCAAGCCGTGGTAATTACCTTGGACCAAGAAGCCGTCAGCCGGGAGCAGATCTCCGTATTTGACGCGCAGGATGTCGCCAACCACGATGTCGCTGGAATTTGAATAAAATTATATATGCTTGAAAAATCTAATTCTATTTTTATGGTTTCCATTTTGCTTTTTCTCAGAAGTTTTTATTCATTTTTTTGCGCTACCTGACGGGGATGTCCATTTCCTCGCCATTACGGATGCAGGAGAACTTGTGGCCGGTTTCGATTTTTGCCTGGAAATGGAGTTTTAGTGGAGAGAGAGAGAGAGAGAGAGAGAGAGAGAGCGAGAGAGAGAGAAAGAGAGATATCGAGTGAGTGAGAGAGACTCACCTGCAAACTCCTAAACTGTCGCTCCTTGGAGAAGTCGTTGAGTGCGGTGACGAGCACGACGACCACCACGCAAATCAGAATGGCCACCCCTTCGATCCAGGCGCTTCCGTGCCCCTTCTCCTCCTCCTCGGGCCCCTCAGTCGTTGATGTCAAAGGGAAAGTGGCGTTCAGGGCTGAAAGATCGCTTTATTAACTTTTATTGTATTTCCAAAAACCTCTGCTAGTCTGCCTACCCATAAAAACTTACCCGTAAAGGGTAGCGTTGAGTTATTGAGGGGGATGACCGCTGGGTCGGCCTCCGGATCGTAGAAGGACAGGCCGAGGGAGAACATCCCCGAGCACACCAAGATGATGAGGGTTGGATCCTGAAAAGTTGAACAGTGCCGTTGGATAGTCTGAGCCTGAGCCTGAGCCTGAGCTTAAGCGTAAACCTAAGCCAAGCCTAATCCTAATCCTCAGCCCTCACCTTGCACGCGTTCCATATCAACTCCCATAACTTCTTGCTCTTCGCCGGCGGGATGGTGTTGGCGCCGAACTTTTTCCTGAAATTTGGAAATAAACGTTGGGTTCTAAAGCGTGCCCCCACACCGTAGCCCCTACCGTACCTGCGATGTTCGAGGATTTGCGGGTCGTTGGGCAACCCTCTCGAGGCGTCGACGCGTAACTTTCCGCAGAGCCCCTCAAGCCCGTCGTGCTCGGTGCTCAGCTGAAATGCGAGAGTTTTTGTTCTCTCTCTCTCTCTTGCTCTCTCTCTCTCTCGCAACTTACCCGAACGATTGCCTCTGCTCCTCGAGCCTCCATAAGTGAGCGGAGCTCATGCAGGCCCACGCTCGGATCTTGAACATTTCCGCCCTGAAACGGCAGCGATTTTAATTGGAGTTTTTGTGTTTATATTTCGTTAGTTTTTATAGGTTTTTATTGTTTATTATTATTAATCGACTTTTTATGACTTTTTTTATGTCGGAAAGCGTAATGGATCGTACTAAACGTAGTCGTATATGGATACAAACGTACTCGCTACGGACTGAAACGTACTTTTCACATTTCTCACTCCGATCAGCCTTCCCCCCGCTAATGCAAAAAGAGCAGCTTAGCTTAAGTTAGGCCTGAATTGAAGCCTAAGCCTAAGCTAAGCCTAACAAGGAGTCGTTTTTGGGTGATATTGGAGTTTTTGAACGAGACCTAGCTAGTTCGATAGAGAAAAAAATTCTGAACAAGATGTCGTTTTTCAAAACTGCTAACCGTGTACGCTGCTCAATAAAAATTAATTTGAAAATCATTAATTTAACCATCATTTTCCGCCTGATCCGCAGATTCTGCGCTCTGGGTGCGCGTCAACATAGCCCCCTTTAGGCCTCCCTCCAGCCAAGGCCAGCTGGCCTATTGGTAGTGCGCTTGCTTCATAAGTTTTTGTCTTTTTTTGCCAGCGGGTTCGACTCCTCGCTAGTAAAACTCTTTTTGCTTTTTGCTCGATAATGCCAATTTCAATTTCAATGGCATGAAAAACCAAAAAGCAAAACAATAAATCACAATAAGTTCCGAACCCTGGGCATAATTTTGCAAAAGTTTGATAGGCACCGGCACTATCCACTAGGCCACGATCTCATGCGGATGCTGGTTCGCGCTGTGGGCTATGTCCCGGGCCTGATCCATGGGTCGCAGCCTGACGTCCAGGAATTTTTTCATTAAAATTAATGTTTATTGAATGCAGTACACGGTTAGCAGATTTGGAAACCGACATCTTGTTCAGAATTTTTTTCTCTATCGAACTAGCTAGGTCTCGTTCAAAAACTCCAATATCACCCAAAAACGACTCCTTGTAAGTTAGGCCTAAGTTAAGCCTAAGTTAAGCCTAAGTCTAACCCTCAGCCCAGGCCTAAGCCTATGTCAAGCTTAAGTCAAGCTTAAGTCAAGCCTAAGCCAAGTCTAAGCCTAAGCCTAAGCCTAAGCCCAAGCCAAGCCTAAGCCTAAGCCTAAGCCTATGTCAAGCCTAAGTCAAGCCTAAGCCTAAGCTAGACCGAAGCCTAGGCCAATCGATTCGTTTTCCATTCCCACGCCAGCTCCGGAAATCTAATTTTAAATTTCCGTGATCCCTGAGAGGTCACGGCCAGCGCATCCCCATCCCCTTTATTTGTGCCATTCGTTGATGGGCTATCTATCCGCAAGCAGCCGCCGCGCTGTTTATAGTACAGAAGCGGAAAGGGAGAGGGAAGGGGAATCGGGGGTACACCGTGTTTCTTATTATGACCCCCTCCCCTCGCATCTGTTTTTGCGGTCTTTTGGATTCGAGGGGATGGGATGAGTAATGGTGGGAATCGGTCGGCAACATCAAACCAATTGCCCCTAGCCGCAAAATTTGAATTTGCGTAAACAGGCCGATCTAATAGTCCGCATATAAACAACTCGATAAACATGGGATTTCCCTTCCAGATGGCTCTACATATAAGCAGAAAAAACGGGACTGGCATCTTGGCGAGGGCAGAAAGCCAATTTTCCACAGTAATCTCGTAAGCCCTAAAATAAAGTAAAACATTCTTTTATCATTTTACACAGTTTTTGGAGATAAAACTTTGTTAAAATATTCTAAATTTTGATAGTTTTGATTGGACGAAAATGTATGAAAAATGACCATTAAAGGTAATTATTTTCAAAGTTATTTTTTAAATAATCTTTTAGTATTTTTTAGTAATCAAAAAACTACTAGGCAGGACTAAAATACCATCGACATTAATAGGCGCAAATATAATAGCCCGTTAACAAGCCAGTGCCAAAAATACGCGCTTTATCGGTGGTTTCGCGCGACACGCAACGCGTCAGTCCGGACGAATTTTGTGTGCGCTGCGTGTCGCGGTTGCGGCAAGAGATCCGGGTTCAGCTTTGGTAGAATTTTAAGGGGTTTTTTGTGCGGACCTTTCGACTACTCTTTCGACTCCACTTGTCCGAGATGGTCGATATCTGCTTCTGCAGCCGACCCCGGACACTGCCCGCCGGCTCACGGGCCGCCATCCGATGCTGTTTTTTAGGGTTGTTGAGTGGGGTTTAAGAGGCTAGAAAGGAAGGAAAAGCTCGAATATATTGAAAACCAGAAGAATTAAGGAAAACTTGAAGGAAATGGCGAAAAAGTCTGAAAAAAGGGGCTGGCCCAGACTCAGGGCTGATTCAGGGTTTCTTTCAGTCCAGAAAATATGGCTTGCCAATGGGTTTTTTGGCGCCTATTGTTGGGACTAGCGCAGGCCAGCAGAGATTCTTTGAGGAATTGAAAGAGGGCAGGCTAGCAGCTATTTTTGAGGAACTTGAAGAGGACAGGCGAACTGAGATTCTTTGAGAAATTGGGAGAGGGCAGGCCAGCAGAGATTTTTGAGGCGAAAACAGAAGACTAGCAGAGATTCTTTGAGGAATTGTGAAAAAGAAGACTAGCAGAGATTATTTGAGGAATTTGGAGAGGGCAGGCTAGCAGATATTCTTTGAGGAGCTATAAAAAGGGGTCTAAAGATAACTATGAGCACCAGATATTCCCAAAAAAGAGAAAATTGATACCCGGGGTTTGCCAAATTAATCGACGATAGATCGGAGCGGGTATTTGGGGGCGGGCAGATGGAAGGGGAATGGGAATACGAGGGGCGACTGTTTACGAAGTGTCTGCCATTTCGGAAATGGATGTCCCCCGGATGGAACGGAGCGACGAGATATACCCTTATTTATGGGAATTACGCGAGCTCGGCGAATGGTTTAATTTGCTAGCCAGAATTAGGATTTATCGAGTTTTTTTGGATTGGAATTTAGAAAATTGCCAATTTATGATAAAAACCACTTAATTAGTTATATTGTGCAAAAGAATACGGTAGTATTCATCATTAAAAATATAGCATTTCCCTTTCAGCACTGCCAAAAATGTTTTTAGCCTAAAAAATAACCTGCGGGTCTTTCAAACAAAAAAAAGTAAAAAAGGAGAACCCAAAAAAACCCGGAAGTCAAAATACCGACAACCAAAATGCCGACATGTAAAATAGTGTTTTAAGCAGGAAGACAGATTTAAAGTAGCGTCAAGAGTATGTCGGAGTCGGCATTTTCGGCTTTCGAGATTATGGCTTCGGGATTTTGACTGTCGGGATTTTCTTTGTCGGTATTTTTGGCCGTCGGGATTTTCACGCTCTGGGAGTTTGGCCATCGATATCTGGTGGGAATTCAGATGGAAGCTATGGATGAAAGTCCTTTTTAACTGGCTCTTTAAAATGCGGAAAATGTCCAGCAGGTTTTTCATAATCCAAAATCGGCCTCGAATATGAATCATTGCCGACAAAATGTGATAAGCGTGATGCGGGCGATAAAAAATGAGCCGGAGCTCATTCTTTTTCCCTCCTTCGGATCGTGCTCATCAAATCCTGTCGATATGATGTGCCCTGATCCATCTCACACCCAATTGCACCCACCCATTCTTTCCAGCGATATCGCTATCAAATCGGGCAAAAATTTAGCGGATGACCCCGGGGAGCAGGAGAGTTGTTTTGATGCTCATTCCAACAAAAAACTGGCTAGTAAAAAATAATTTGGATGGTCTATGTAATCGAGCATGAAAAGGAGCCTGACATCAAGCAAAGGCACCGGCTTTGAACTAAAAAATTAGATTAAATGGAGAATTTTTCTGTGCTCGAAAATCCAATTTACACTCAAGTGTTTTCCCAGGTCGACTCCCCGGAATCTGACGTGAATTCTGAAGGGCCGGCGAAAGATGGGGGTGTTCTGGCCAAAGAACGGCCGAAAAATTTATGACCGTTTTGTGATAGGCAAGGTGCAAATTTATGGACTTACCAGCGCCCAAAACCCGCTTCGCGGGTCTTGGGCGCTGGAATGCGGCCTTTGCATGAAAAATTTGACTTTCCGATAGCTCGGGTCCTTCGGACCCCCTCCCCCACCGACCACACACGCGCGGGCAAATTGCAAGAATGAGGAAATTTGTATTTTTTCATATTATGCAAATTACCCCCAAAAATGAATAAAACCGGCTTTAACTTTGTAAACTTGTATTTTATCGGAATTCTGAGTACGCCATCGGAAAGAGGAGGGTCGATTCCCCCAAGTGGCAAAAAATCAGCGCATTTTGGACACGGGAAGGCCCTCAAATCGGGCCTCGAAAGTGACATCCACACACACACACACACACACACACACACACACACACACACACACACACACACACACACACACACACACACACACACACACACACACACACACACACACACACACACACACACACACACACACACACACACACACACACACACACACACACACACACACACACACACACACACACACACACACACACACACACACACACACACACACACACACACACACACACACACACACACACACACACACACACACACACACACACACACACACACACACACACACACACACACACACACACACACACACACACACACACACACACACACACACACACACACACACACACACACACACACACACACACACACACACACACACACACACACACACACACACACACACACACACACACACACACACACACACACACACACACACACACACACACACACACACACACACACACACACACACACACACACACACACACACACACACACACACACACACACACACACACACACACACACACACACACACACACACACACACACACACACACACACACACACACACACACACACACACACACACACACACACACACACACACACACACACACACACACACACACACACACACACACACACACACACACACACACACACACACACACACACACACACACACACACACACACACACACACACACACACACACACACACACACACACACACACACACACACACACACACACACACACACACACACACACACACACACACACACACACACACACACACACACACACACACACACACACACACACACACACACACACACACACACACACACACACACACACACACACACACACACACACACACACACACACACACACACACACACACACACACACACACACACACACACACACACAGAGATACACTCCAAAAGTATATAAGGTAGGATAGGAAAAAATTAGGTGATCGTCTCGCCCTCCCCCGATAATGCGAAGAACCAAATTTTAACCTTAACTTTTTGAATTGAGTGCATAATCCTTCATTTGACTTATGATTTTTTGATATTTTTGAATTTAAGTGGGATTTATGTAGGGCCAAATTACGGTATTTAAGTTTTAAGAAACAAAAACAAAAAATAAAATAACTCACAAGTGCCGAGGCGGGCCTTGCCGCCTCGAGATCCTTGGTCACGGGGTCCTTCCTTACATCTTGAGGCTCTATTTTCATCGGCGAGCAAAAAGAGGCTAAAGAAATTCTGATTTTAAAAGCATTAATATTATAATTTCGTCCTCAAAAATCGTAAAGTTCAGTCATTTACCGTTTTTCGTCAGCTTCGGCAGAAGTTGTTGATGGCTCGCGGTGCGCCCGGTGCCTCAACCTAGAAAAAATGTTGAACGTTTGTAAAGATTGTTTAAGCACGATGTAAAAAAGAGAGCGAGAGAGAGAAAGAGAGAGAGAGAAAGAGTGAAAGAGAACGAGAGAGAGAGAGAGAGAGAGAAAGAGAGAGCGAGCGAGCGAGAGAGATTACAGCCAAATGTGGAGCGCTATAGGGTGAAATAAAATGGCAAAAAATCACGTTATAAAGGCTGATTCACCGTCTTATTTTCAACGTAAAATTCCGTAAACAAGCGGAACTTTGCCCCCGGGCGCGAGGAATAATTTCGATAGAAAAATACACAACAAAGCAGTCGGTCCGTTTTGCTGATCATACAAGAAGAAATCAAAGAATAGAAAAAAGCACTTCTTTGAAACCTGGACGCGGTTTTCGCATTAATGAAGGGCAGATAACTAAGAAATTGATGATAGAAAAGCATTAATGATAATTCCTTTGTTGGTTATGTCACTCTCACCCACTCACTCACTCTATTTTTCTCTTTCTCTCTCTCAGCCATCTATCTCTCTCCTCTCTTCCTGGCACCATCCCTTTAATGGGCCAGGGCAGGAAAAGCTTTTCTTTTCGCTGCAGGCACTGGGGTACTGTAGTGAGTGTGGTTTTTAGGCTACGGTAGCGCTCGGTTTAATGTTGGTTTTTCGTAGAGTTGGAAAACCCCCCGAGAAATACCCCCGGGGGTATTTGAAAACCCCCGCCGCAAACTTGGGTAATTGAACCAAAATCCGGGTTCTCGAAAGTTCCATTTGTTCGATCGGCCGAACTTTTCTCGGGGGGTTTTCAAAGTCTAGTTTTTCGCACCGTAATACCTGGTTTTTCCGGGTACGGTACTTTTTCGGCGCCAATCAACCGCCTCTAACCCGCCTGTTCTATCAATTACACCATCAAACCCGATAGGGCCATAAATTTCGGATTTACCAAAGGGGCCCCCGACAACCCAATCCAGGGCCCCACTTTTTATGGGCCGCCTGTCGTGGGTGTTGAGGGATGAAGATCAAGAGCTCTCTCCCACTACTCTCTCTCTCTCTCTCTAACTGTTGCAACATGCCCAGCTTTACCTTTGTTGCAAAAACCTTGAGCAAAACCTCTTCACGAGGGTGGCACAGTAAAGTTAGGCATGCAAAAAAATGGGCCCGAAGGATATTTGATGGATTAGAGGGGAATTGGGCTGCAGTATGGAGCGTTCAAAGTATAAGAACGGGCTAGCAGAGCGCTTTTGGGAATTTTTAGCACGTTTGTCTTCGGCTTGGAAGTCATATGCTAACAGAGCCAATTTCTGTGCCTTTTCGAGGGTGCGAAAACTAGCAAAGACTCTTTAGGATTTTCCGCGGCAACGGCATGCTAGCAGAGGCCATTTAGGAAGTTTTGAGCGGCAAGGCAGGCCAGCAGAAATGATTTACGAGGCTTTCTAGCTCCGAGCAAGGTAGCAGCGATGATTTAGGAAGCCGAGTGCGGCAAGACAAGCTAGCAGAGATCAAACAGACTTTTTTTGAAGAGAGGGCAGGCTAGCAGAGGTCATTTAGGCTCATTTACAACAGTCGGTAGGCTTGCAGAGATCATTTAGGAAAATTTACACGATTTGACAGGCTAGCAGAGATCATTTGTGGATTTTTGCAGGAAAACGCAACATAGTAGAGACCATTTGGGAACAGAAGAACGTTACAGTAGAAAATCAAGAATAGCATCTTTTGAACCCGCCCGTCTCCCAAAATGGTTGCGAAATGCCGGCCACGATCGTCTGAGGGAGCGATTCAAATGACTTTTGAAGTCAAAGCGCACGGCCAAAAAGGGGCAGCGCCCATCGGGAATGCAAAGCCCGGCTTGGATACGGTAGTCTACGAGCGCACGGTTTAGCATGCAAATCCGAGGGACGGGTGGTGGGATGGGGAATCATTTCGATGAAAACCATGAAATTTCGAGGGAAATTTTTGGAGGAATTTGGGATCAATTCGGAAATGGGTCTAAAAATAACCTTTTTTCAAACTACACTGTAAGAAATTCATTTTTCCGTTTTAAGCAGGAGCGAGAGGGAGGGTTAGAGCGAGAGAGAGTGAAAGTGTGTGAGAGAAGGAGAAAGAGTAAGTGAGAGAGCGAGCGCGAGAGACAGTGAGGAGCGAGAGATAGAGAGACAGAGTGGAGAGAGATAGAGAGACAGAGCGAGAGATAGACAGAGAGAGAGAGAGAGATAGAGAGCGATACAGAGGGCGAGAGCGAGAGGGAGAGAGAGAGAGAGATGTCGAGCTTTTAAGCTTGTTAAAAACAGGGAGAGGGCGAGAGAGAGGGAGAGAGAGACAGAGAGCGCGCGAGAGAGTTGTACAAATACAACATTTAGAACAATACCGATTTCGAAATCGGGAATTTTAGCACAAATCAAGCTAAATTACCCGAAATCATACGAAAGCAGATTTGCATATCATATTGTTGAGAGAGGGAATGATGGCCCTCCGAACCCAGGGTCACCCATTTAATCGATAATGCCCTGCGGCTACAAGAAATAATCGCGAGAGAGAGGCCGAGATAAGGGATACGGATTTGCATATCGTCAGATCTGCATATCGGAGAAAGGGGTTGGGTGTCTGTTTCTCTGCTTCTCTCTGTCTGTTCTGACATTACTGACCCTTGGGGTTGAGAGAGGGAGAGAGGAAGAGAGAGAAAGAGAGAGAGAGACATGGAGAGAGAGAGAGTGGCAGATCTTTCAAAATCGCCACATGAGTCACACGTGTTGTGCCGCTCATCGAAGATTACACTTTGCCACCCCGAGGTGCACATATGCAAATTAGGTCGGGGACCGGCAAAAATATAAGATCATTTCTGGGCGAAAGCGATCGATTTGGACGCTTTGAGGATGCCAGGACCGGGCAGTCAAGCAGAGATCCTTGAGAAACGCCTTTTGACGTCTTCGAAGCAAAGGTCAAAGCTACAATTAGCATGGTATTTTCAAGCATCGAAAAATCGGTCAAAAATCTCGTTATTATCTGCTTTTGCTAAACCTTTGATAATCTGGTCGGTCCAGCCAAAATCCCGACAGAAAAATAAAGACAGCAAAATACCGACAGCCCTAGTCCTGACCGGCCGAAATCCCGACAGCAAGAATACCGACACCCACAACCCGAAATCTTCCTGGCGCTGTTGTGGATTCCACTTCCTTTCAAACAGCTATTCGGCAGCTCGGGATTTCGGCTGTCGGGATTCTGGATGTCGGGATTTTGGTCTCTCAGGATCTTGGCTTGTTGAGATTCTAAACTTTTGGGATTCGGGCTGTCGGGATTTTTGCCTGTCGGGATTCTGGCTTTCGGGATTTTCGCCTGTAGATTTTGGTTTTCAGGATTTTCCCTCTCGGTATTTTTCTTGTCGGTATTTTGTCTGTCGGGTTTTTTTGTGACGGTATTCTAGCTGTCGGAATTTTGGCCACTTGGGATTTTTACTGTCGGGTTTCTACGCTTTTTCCTGCTTGATGGCCGATTTTGGGTTTCAATCCAATATTTTCACGCTTTAAAAACTAGAAAAACCCGACAAAATTTTATCAGTTTATTTTAAAAACGCCATTTTTCAGTTTTCTGAGCAGATTTCTCTGTGTGTTATGTGTGGGTGTCTGGGGCTCCCCCAAGAAATTTTCGGGCTACCTCTGCGTCACCCGATCACTTGACAATAGTTGCCCCCTGGGCCCCAATCACGGGGTCAATCTGAAAAACGAGCCTGAAACTGCCTGAAAGAGGGCAAAATCCCGCCGGGGGAGCACCACCTGATGCTTGTCACGTCGGCAGCCGCGGTTGGAGGGTGGCCAAAAGCCGGGGCGGCTCGTAGGAAATCAGCTGTGCAGGTTGTTTTCAGGTTTTTCCGGTGATCAGGTGTTCACAACTGGGGCATCCTTGGATCCCTGGTGTTCGACCTTAGAAGCTCATGTTCACGAGATTCCGATGATTTGAGCGAGGTCTACTGGCAGAGACAAATCGAAATTCCGAGGTACTGGACTCTTAGCGGGGGTGGCGAGTTCTTGCTACGAGAAAACTTATTTTCCTAGTAATTCGGTACAGCCCTATACCAAAACTAGACTATTTTAATAGAATTTTACAGTTTTTAGCAATGAAAAGCATACAAAAATTTACTTTTTGAAAATGTATAAAAACTCGCCAAAAAGGTCTAAACTTCAAACTTTAAAAAATCTTGATATAACTTCGTAGCAATCAAAAAACCCTAAAAATACTATAAAAATACGCTATATGGTGGAGATTAAGGTCTAAGTTTAGGTTTAATGGAATTAATTTTTAGAATTCAATTAAAATTTCAGCTTTAAAAATCGGCTAGTCTGTCGGCATTCAGAAATCGGCAAGCAGCGAAGATCCTTGTCGGTATTTCGATTAGCGGACCTAATTTTGCGCTTAAAAAGGCAGGGTAGCCTGGATTCTTGAGGAATTCTATAAAACCCAAATTATCTTTGCTTTGGACCCTTTAACATATCCCGAAAATCTTTCCAGATTCCCTGATCCTTGGTCCCGGCCGGATGCTGCGTGGGCCTCGCCGTTGGGTCCTAAAATTAGCTGTGAAAAACTGGGCGTCTCATGGAATGGGCCATGTGCCCTCCCACAGCCAGCTGTTCATCTCCTCCTCCACCGGCTGATCGCTTCTTCTAAAGGGACGTGGAACATTTGGGAGAGAGAGAGAGAGAGAGAGAGAAAGAGAAAGAGAGAGCGAGAGAGGGAGTGGGAAACAAAGACGCGTTTGACCTCTTTTTACCCCAGCACTCCAGGGGGGCGGAAAAAACCGCGCCGCTCCCTGTCCGTGCCTTTCCGCTTTTCCGGAGGCTTCAAAGTGAGGGGGATTACAGCCGGTGCGGCTTGTCCTTTTGCCCCCCGCAACAAGCGGATGATGAAACTCGAGAGGAAAGGCGTGCAAAAAACATCGCGAAACGTGAGCCCGCGGCTGGGTCCCGGAACGAACGGTTGTCTCGAATTTTTTACGAACGGGGCTCGTATCTGGCGTCTGGGCGCATGGCTGTCGATTTTGACGATCGATCCCTGAAAGTGATTTGCATAAAAAGGACTGACAGCACCGTCAAGAATCTCTGCTAGCTTGCCCCGAAGAAACTTTTCGTCCTTAAGAATCGCTGATAGCGTGCCCTGGGCGACATCAGCCATCCCAAAAGATCCACGCTGGCTTGCCATAAAAAAAAATCTGTCGTCCTAAACGGCCTCTGCTAGCCTGCCGCACGAACTTTCCGGAGTTTCTGCCAGCTTGCCCTGGAGAAAAAGCTTAACTTCGTGAATCTCGGCTAGCCTAGCTGTTCCGAAAATCCTCAAGAATCTCTGCTAGCCTGCCTGAAGAAGCCGAATGCCTTGCTAACCTGTCGTTTTTCGAATTCCGCAAGGATCTTTGCTAGCCTGCCCGCACCAAATTCCTCAAAAAATCTCTGCTAGCCTGACCTGTCTCAATTCCTCAAAGAATCTCTGCTAATCTGTCGTTTTTCGAATTTTGCAAGGATCTTTGATAGCCAACTGATCTCGGAAATCCTCAAGGCTCTCTGCTAGCATGCCGTTTTTGGAATCCCTCAAGAATTGTTGCTAGCCTGCCCTCCGGAAATCAGCGCTCCACAAGGATCTTTGCTAGCCTGCCTGATAAGGTCACTACTATTATGGGCCTTTTGCGCCCACCTCTGGAACTCTGCGCCAGTGCCACGTCACCCCCTTTCAATGCCACGTCACCCATTTTTTAGTTCAGTCTATTTCACAAAATGTTACACAAAATGTTTGTAAAGTATTTAAAATATTTCCTGGAAAAACTAGGTCAGTTTCTAAAAATGTTTACCTTCAAATTTCCAATGTCACTCTATTGTGTTGGCCCTTCAAATTCGGACAAAACTCAATGGGTTAAAAAATTTGTTGAAAATATTGATACTTTGGTTCAAGGACCACCTCTCAAACGTATAGTTTACTGCTATGGTGTGTATCAACCCATTTTTAAAGAGATGGCGCGGAACGATCCACGTTTAGAATCTATGGGAAGTCCCTCGTCCCTATATGAACTATCGGACGCTCAGGCGTGCGTCTTTTACCGGGCAATCCCACAGCGAGCGATCATTAGTTGTCTGTAATCTCTAGGGATACGCGCTGCCCGCGCGATTACTTCGTTGTCTAAAATCCCTGGAGTTACGCGCTGCCCGCGCGATCACCTCGTCGTCTATCGTCTCTTGGGCTTGCCCAATGCCTGTGCGCGTCGCCTCGTTGTCTGTTGTCTCTTAGGACTACGCGCTGCCAGCGCGCAAGCGCCCCCGTGTTCCCTACGGTTGGAGCCAGACTGTTCGTACACGTCATAGACGCAGGGATATGGTAACTGGTGTCTGTGTCATGTTATAGGCCTGGGAAATGTTGTAAATGTTGTTAAAACGTGTTTTAGCTTCAAAATTGGTTAAATTAATCATTTATTCTTATAAAAAGCACACTAATCACAAGTAAAATTTTAAGAAAAATTATGCACGAAATCTAGTGAGGGTTTGGAAATGGGGTCGAACAACAGAAGTAAAATTGTTAGTGCTAGGATCATGAAAAAACAAAATTTCAAAAACTTTGTTCCCGTTCACATCTTTGACAGGGTTTTTAGGATTCTCCTTGACAGATTTTGTTTCGAGTTGCTCTTCAGTCGGTTGGACATTTGCCATCTGCTCAGTAGTAAAGGTGTCTTCAGGTCCTGGGAAAAACTTTGGTAGCCTTCCGTGTTCAGGATAAACCCAAGAGGGATTTTCTGTTTGAGTGTTCAAAGTACCGCGGCAATTCTGTCGAGCATGCCTGGATAGATTAGAGCTAGTCGAAAACTCTCTTTGACATTTGGAGCAAGAGTTCTTGGTTACGGTAGCTGAATCCATAAGAAAAAAGTAAGACTGAAAGAATAATGACTGAACCTTCCTGATACGTACTGCTTTTATACTTTTTGCCGAGAGGCATAGGCCAGGGGCAACATGATTTGGAAATATTTTTGCAAATAGGCAATTACATACAAGTCATCATTAGATATAGCGCGAAAAAACTTGACAAAGTCACAAAATGTTGTCCCAAGAGACATTTGATGAAGAAAAACAAGGCAAAATGCGCCGCAAGTCCGGGTTCCATACTCTTGATGCTGGATTTCGTTGTAAAAGACTTGTTTGAAATGTTTTTGCAACCATTGTCGAACTCTACTAGAAGGGGCTTGCCCCATTGAATCGAAAAAGTAGGCGGTGGAGCCGGCAGCATAGCAAGCAGTCCAGTGGTTGTGTTCGTGTATGACATACGACCCATTACAATTGGCTTCCGGTAAGTTTTTTGAAGTAAAAATTCCGCGAAAGTGGCGTCTTGTAATAAAGTTTGTGGAAAGTAGTCTCTCCAACTGTAGGTTGTCCATTTATACTGCCAAAGTCTGGGGCTGTCTAGTTATATCAAGGGTAAGTTTGTCCATAAACTCTGCATGTACGATACAATACAGGCCACCTGTCGGAGCAGGCTCAGACAACTCCAAGTCTAGCGAACATTGGCCAGCAATGGCCATATCAAAACTTTCGACACCTCCATCAGCGTCGGGTAAAAGTTCAAAAACTTGGACACATCTAGAGTCTCTAAAGTGGTGGTAATCGACTCCGTTCGTTAGATTACTGCCGGCCATGCCGGTTCCCTCAAGCATTTGGGTGTGGGCTTCAGTCCAACCCATGCCGTTTAGGTCCCATCGCAGGTTCCAAGGCTTATGCGGTATCGTTTGGCCTCCATAGTGAATTTGCATGTTCTTTAGATTGTGGTGGTTGAAACGCCAGGGATCTTTTTGATAAGAGCCAACAAACGCCTCCTGGGATACTAGACCAACAAATATACGTCTAGGAATTTGATTAGAGTTAAATAGTTGAGTTTCTGGCATCTTTAGTGTGCCAGCCGGCAAGTAAAAAGCTTTGGTCTGATAGCTTCTCATTGGATAACTGGCCTTTTTCCCGAGGGCCAACTGATTTTCAATGGCTGCCATGGTCGATGGATAGAGTTGATATTCGGCCACGACGAGCCGAATGTCATCTACAACCAATCGCCAAGTTTCATCCGCGGAACCATATCCACGAATCAAAAAGCGGTCGTTTTGACGATGCAAAGTAATTTGCATGTCCGTATTGTTCAAAAGTAGTCGATTTGTAGACGCCAGGTTTAGGTCCAAAGGACTATTAACTTGAACGCTAGCTCCCTCCTTGAACAAGACACTCAAATTCTCAAAACCATCATTCGTCTCCTTTTCATGCCCTCCCTCCGAAAAATGATAGAGTTGGGCAAGTCCATGATTATTTCTTTTTACGTTTTCGTCAGTCATAAATTCAGCATTAAGGAAAGCCCTGTAAGGATATAGATCTCCCGTGTTTTCAACTTGTGTGCCGCCAATGTTTACCGTAATTTGCTTCCAAAAGCAACGCGCCGCGTATTGAATCGGAGCACATCTCTCCGTAAAAGTGATGGTTGTTTTGTTGTCTTTGGTCTCAGTTTTTGAATGTTCGTAACCTTCGCCTTTTGAGTTGACGAGCCTTAGAGTCATAGTAACATATGAACGTGCTAGAGAAATAAAATTAGGTTCCTTCATTAGCCGAAAAGTGTAAGGACCTGATTGGTTAAGTGTACTATTTTCTGGCGCTATACTGCGAAAGCGCATCGATTGAACGCCAACAACATGTTGAATAGGTTCGAAAAGTGCCAACTCACTAGAAAATGCCAGTTCGGGGTTGGCTTCAAGGGTTTTGATTGTTGACATTAAAATTTGGTGGGTGGGATAGAAGTTAGAATGACATGTTTTCGTTTCTGGGCGCCTTTTCTACTTTTTGGAAATGGGTTCAAGGGAGGCAAAACTTGTTTCTTTTTCAGCGACTTTTTCAAAATTTGAGGTGGCAAGTCTAAAGGTCTCGCGACTATTCCCTTAGCGCGATTTCACAACTACCGTTAGTGAATGGAATTTGGTGAAATATGCCTTTGTCTATCCTCCGGACTTTTTATGTAAGGGTTCGGCTAGCCAAGTGCGTCCGTCCCCCGGCCTATCCCCAATTAGCCCGGTCCTGGTCCCGTTCCACCTATTACGGCCAGGCCGCATAAATAGGGAAAGCCCCAAACCCCAATCGTACAGTACTACAATATCTTGTGCCGTGCCAAACCTGTGATCTGTGCGGATCTCTATAAACGCTCTTTAACTGGAGTAATCAACTGCATTCTAAGCCGTCATATTCTATATCTACTAACGTTCTATCCCACCACTGAGGGATCAGTTCGTTCATGGTGCGTCGGCTCTAACGCTGAGCCTATTCAAGTCCCGCGTGGCAATCTAATTGCGATCCAGTTATCGAGCCGCTGACCGTTTTAAAGTAAGTCGAAATCCCCATTTCAGAGCGAATCTATTATTCTATTCTTCGTCCGAGGGAGATAGATAAAATTCGTCGAGGCTGAATTATAGCCTGAAGGTACGTTTCTAATACGTACACCCGCGGTATCAAAGGTTATTCAAACGCAGCTCACGGTGAAGAGAGTGCCGCCTGCCCCGCGGTAAAACCAGGGTGTTCGATAATTCAATCACGGTCAAAAGAGTTCACTTACGCAGACCAGCGGTAAAAAAGGGTTGATTGCAAAATAATGGCGGATCCATATACCGTTGCTAGAAAGCTTCTAGCTGCAATTCATCAAAAAACTACTAGTTTTCAAGCGACTCACAAAGAACAGCTGAAAACTAGGCTGGAAAATGCTGAAATCAAAGATGAAAATGAACTTGTTGAGTGGGAAACCAAAGTCAAAAATCAAGTCGATTATTTGCTGAATACTTCCGAAGAAATTCTATTAGAAATCAATAAAGTCGAAGACGTCATTGATAGCGTAGAAGAAAATTACAAAAAGGGACGCCTCGAAACTGAATTGTCCGTGAAAACAAAAACATTTGAGGAATATCGTCAGCAAGCTTTCCTTAGAATTCATGATCTAAGACAACTGTTTGAAAACTCAGTAGCAGATGCTAGACCAAAATATCCGCTTCATATTCCTCCAGCTATTCAATTTGAAATTGAAACTTATCTTGACGCCGAAGATTTACCGCTGCGCAATACGACAATCAATAATACACCTAGTGCTTCAGCCAATCGAGAACAAGAAAGTTCAGATTTATTTCGGAAAATGACCAAGGATATTCCACTCACTATTTTTGATGGAGATGTATTCCAATGGGATGCCTGGTGGACTATTTTTAGTGCCACTATTGACACATCTACTGCGGCTGATATCTTTAAATATAACGCACTGTTGAAATATACAGAAGGTTCTGCTCGAAAAATTGTTGAGAGATTCAGCCCAGACGGAAAGGAATATAAAGATGCTACAAAGCGTTTGGCTAGTACCTATGGAAACTCGAAAATCAGGATTTCCACACTTTGGGATAGTATTAAAAATTACCCAGCAGTGAAAGAAAATTCATCAGCGCCTACGATAGCACTACGAAATGCCGTCAATGAATTATCAACTTATGTAGCTCAGCTGAACCGGATCTGCATGGGTTAAATGACGACATGCTGCTGGAAGAGATTAAAACCAAATTTCCAAGGCAAATCCAGCTAGAATTAAGGCAAGTCAAACCTAAAGGCTTCTCCGGAGCAGCTCAGTTACTTGATGCTGTCGAAAGTATCCTACAAGTTCAGGAAGAATTGGATCTGGCTACAGGCGTAGCTAAAACTAACATATCCCTGAATCAAAATAATAAAAACAACCGCCAAGCTAATCAAAAAACCCAAAAACCGCCCTGTTTTTTCTGCAATAAAAATGGCCATAATCCGAAGTATTGCCGAAAGGTTCCTGGTCATGAGGAGCGCAAAGCATTAATGATCCAGTTGGGAAGATGCTTGAAGTGCGCAGGGACAGGACATACAGCGGACGACTGTCCGAATGATTCAGAATGCTGGAATTGTCACGATCAAGGCCATCCAGCAGTCTTATGTCAGTCTGAGACCGAGAAGGCAAAGGATACCAAAGTGAACTTTTGCAGAATCCGCCAGAACCGAAACAATGTCCTAATGGTGGTGAAAATACAAATCCGAGCACCCAACTCTGGAAAGCAAATCCAAGTGAATGCACTACTAGACTCTGGGGCTCAGGATAGCTTTATCAGGTCCGATTTAGCTAAAGTATTGAATTTACCCATCATTGAAGACAATATAAAGCTCAAAGTCACGACTTTGGGTAACAAGTCAAGCGAAATACGATCCAATCAGGTCGTGTTGGATATGCTAGGGATGCGCAAAAAGCATATCAGGTGTAAAACGTTTACACGTAAAGAATTGATATCAGCTGAGACTGATAAACTGAGAGCCGAAGATGAATTGTTCCTATCAGAGAAAGGAATCAATTATCGAGTGCCAAAAAATGAAGTCGTGGAGATTGATCTAATAATTGGAATTGATCTATTCGTCAATTTATTGGATTTCGGCAAACAGCATTATATTTTGCCGAGCGGATTACATTGCATCCCCACCCAATTCGGTTATATTGTGTGTGGAATCCGAAATAAAATCCAAAAGAAAGCCGCTTCTATGGGAATAAGGACGAGCGTCAAGCAAGAGTTGGAAAGAATCCAAATAAAACTCTGGCGCCAAGAGACCTTGGGTTTAAATGCCGAATTTCGAAATACCCAGGACGACGAATTTCTTCTAAGACACTTCCGAGAGAACGCCCGCATTTCAAAAGAAGGAGAAATATCGGAGGCCTTACCCTACGAAGACGGAACGCTGAACGAGCTAGGCTCGAACTTTAAGGAAGCACTCCGAATACTGCACGAAGCGTGTGATTTTGAAGCTGAAAATTCCACAATTTTGATGACAGTCGAAACCTTAAAGCAGCAGAAAAATACAGGAATTATTGAAATTGAGGGAGCTAAAGATTGCTCAAACGATCCTCTAGAATATATTCCGTATTTAGTCGTTACGAAAAGCCTTTGCGCTACGACAAAACAGAGAGTGGCAATCGATGCGTCAAGCCACAATGAAGGGAAACGATCTGTGAATGAGTGTCTTCATTCCAGACCGACCATAATTCCCAAAAGCCCAGGATTATCAATCCGAGCCAGGTCTAACAAATATCTCCTGAAATCTGAGGTGGCAAGAGTGATCCACCCGATATATCTCTATGAGAAAGATTGCGATACAACTAGGATCATTATTCTGAAAAATCCTAGTAATTCTCCAAATCCAGATTACATCCGGATGACGAGATGTGATAAAAATCCCTTTGAAGTAGTATCTTTGCCGTTCCTTCAAAATCAGAAGGAAGTTTTGGATAAATTCTGTCTAGACAACCTAATCCTCATCAACAATTTGGAGGATATAGGCACTCTATATCAGAAATCCAAGGAATGTTTTCTGCAAATGGCTTTGAACATTAGGGAATCTACGTGCAGTCCTAGTGATTTGCCCGTTTTTAATCTAAACGATTCAAGTCCGCAGAAAATTTTAGGGATGAAATTGAACCTAATCACAGTTCAGTGGAACGACAATAAGGCCGTTGCTTTGGGAGCCAAGCTCACCAAGCCGCGAATTAGCCAAGTCCTAGCTGAAATCTGTGATGCATTGGGAATATTCATGCCCATTCACGGTGATAGCATACTATTCTTCAAAGGATGGAATTTAGAAACTGAAAAAGAAGATTCCATCCTAAAGGAGTTCAAAAAGAAATTCTTCGTGTTTCTGAAAGCGAAATCGATTACAAAAGTTGATATCGATATGCAAAAATCTGTACGCAAAATTCGGACCATCATGGAGAAATTAGAAGGCAGCGTAATTCCTTCTAAATTCAAAAACGTAGCTTCGAATCCAAATCCTGTCGATTATGCTACAAGGTTCCTATACGGCAAAGGAACAATGGAGAAAAGTGAGGACAGACCGAAAAGGCTCCCGGAATGCGACTATTCAATCGCAAAAAGAGAGTTCGAAGCTCCATCTGATACGTTGCTAGGAACGTCAATGGAAATCGAAAAGGTGAAGGAAGCTCAGGTGGCCTTGACGAAGGCAAAGACGCAACCGGAAAGAGTTTCCAGCCCAGATTGCCCTGACAGTTTCTGGAAAAATGTGAGCCTCATAGCCACGGTTATCTTGGCAATTCAGAGAATGAATGGGAAAGCCAAACGAATCAACCAATCGGATAAAAAATCCGGAGAAAAAAGGCTAATGAGGAAAAAGCACCAAGTGGAGAATCCAATCCTGCGCTACGGTGATCCAGACTATAACTATTCAGTCAGAATCTTAGTCGACCGGGATCACAGAAATAAAGAACTCGATAAGGAGGTACGACTTGTATTGAAGGGCAATACTGGTCCATCCTACCTGCTCAATACGGAGCACAAAAAGAATTTTACTTGGGAAATGAATGCTTTAGAAAGGCTTCTTAATATCCAAGTTAAGAAGACCCTCGAAGTCGTAAAATCAGTGCTAAAAATATGCATCGCTTGCAGAAAACCCAATGCGCCACTAGTTGTAATTCTATGCATCCTGTATCTGATAGTAAGCGTTAAGGGCAGTCCGGTAAAATTGAGAACATTGTCGGAAGAAGCCAAGAAATATGAAAAGAACGCTACTACAGTAAACGATGCACAACCTATCAAAACTCTGGAAACAGAGGCGGAAAAATACCAGATAGATGAAGAGATTGTTGATTCACGGGACCAGCTAGTTTCCATTCAATCAACAAACGCGAACTCTCTAAATCTGCAAGAAACTGCAATTAATACGCAACCAGATTTCATGAAAGGTCTAGTAAACGAAACTACAGACCTCGAAAAGAACATGTTAAATCCGGAGAGGAAAGCCTATAAAAATTCTAAGCAAACTGAAAGACATTCAGTCGACAAGAAACGAGATCAGCGAGCCAAATATCTCAGTTTTGATAAAAGGGTGGCAAGCGAAGCTAAGAATAAAAAGGTGGCCGAGTCTAAGGCTTCCAATGAAGGCTCAGGAGAATTCTTAAGATTCCCTGAAGATGCGAAAGCGCTAAGCAAGCCTAAGAACTTGCTCGAAATCACGACACCTGCAATTCCCGTACAGAAATTCTTTAAAGCGAGCGAGCTAGGAGAAGAAACTAAGGCAAACCATAAAGATACAAAATCTAGTATGAACTGCGTAATAGGAGGAGTCGAACTCCTAGATGCCGAAACCTCCAATAGCACAAATTATCAATTATGCGCTCGAAACGAACGTAGCAGTACAGGTTACTGTCTCGAAAACTTGGCACCGGCAGTCAAAACTACCGTTCCATTGCCAAGCGAATACACTTACCACGAATACTCAGTGAGGTGGAAAAAGTTCGAAAGAGGACGCTTCACAGTACTAGAAATTTACTGCCCCGCAGCACCATACTGCGAAAACATAAAATGTTGGGCATGCTGGCAAAATTTAGTACATCCAACCTGTAGTCCAAAGAACTTCTCACGAGCGGTAAGCGTCATTTCTCTCGGAATCACTGCCCTAGTCTGGTTATTTTACTTCCTAAGACATCCCATACGAAATAGCAAGAAGCTTATGGCTACTTTGCAAAGCTGCAGAAAGAAATCTGTCGAATCGGGAAGCACGGAATTGGAAGAAGTAACCAGGCGTACTGGCACCTCGAGAGTACGAAATTTCGTTAGTAATAACGGAATAGTCCGTCGTCTATTGGCAAGAGATCCTGAAGAACATCGAATCCTTCAGGGGACCAATGAGCAAGGACAGGAAAGCTTAAGGATGGAAGAATCTAGAGCTAGAATTGATCGCGTTCGAATTCTAACTCCAGTACTGCAGCCACGAAGACTTGCAATGTTGGCAGCAATAATCCTTTCAAGCTTCCCGATAATTGAAGCATGCGATGAAGTGCATGAAATATCACATAAGGAAATTGGTTGTTCTAATAAGACTGACGAATGTAAAATTACAGGCCAATTAGATCTTTTCTTGACACCTACAAGTCGAGAAGTTTGCGTAAATCTACTCGGAAATGGAACTCTAGTTGCGCAAATTACGATCAGGCCATTTTATCTCTCGCAAACTTGTCAAACTGGTCCTATAAAATACACCAGGAATGCAACATTAATGAGTCAGAGTTACAAAGAGTGCAGTAACGTAGGCTTATGCAAAGACAGAAGATGTGGGATGATATCTCCGGATACAATGATACCTCAATTAACGCTAGCAAATCAAAACGTTGGAAGAACTCAATGTACCAACACGTGCGGCACGTTATTGCTTTGCCGTTGTTGGCATATGGGCCCTGCATGCCTGTATTATAGGACTTACGCAAAAGTCAACAATCCGAAGGAGTTCGAAATGTTCAGATGTGAATCGTGGCATACGCAGGCTATGATCGAAATTGAACAGAAAGCTAGTGATGGCCAAAATTTCAAGAAGAAAGGCCTATTATTCATAGGAGAATCATTGAGGAGAACAGTCAAAAAAGACGACCTTGACATTACCCTTCTCGATGCCCGTGAAGGCGAACCGAATCGGTTCCAGCATTCACGTTTCATTAGGTCGGGTAACGAAGTGGCATTAGTGGACGAAAGCCTTCCAGATCCGGCGATAATATGTTCAAGCCGAAACGGAACTTGTCACTATGAGGAAAAGTGTGTGTGTAACGCTGATGATGAGGTCGCTGATTGCAGATGCGCTCAACGCGACTTGTTTTCAGAGCTCAACCATACACAACTCACCCTCCCAGTTATTGGATCACACTACGAGTTGACCAAAAACAAACAAAACGAGCCTACGTTTAAGAATTTTGGTCTAATAGCCCACTTGCAGTTAAAATTTGACAAACGCTTTACGATTGCCGGGCTAGAAGACGACGAAAAATGTAAGATCACAGCCTTTCGAGGTTATGTAGGAAGTTATGGGAGTGAGACAGCAGGCGCCACAGCCACAATTACGTGCTTTGCTGAAAAGAAATCAAAGGCTACCATAAAATGTGGAGACGAATACTTTTCAGCAATCTTATGCACACCTGAAGGATATGAGAATAAAATCCGCCGCCGATTTCAAAGAGCTGAAGTCTCCGAATCGTGCAGAATATCATGCGGAGGTGTTAGTATCGCTGTTGGATTAAACGGACATTTAGCTTATGAACCGCCTAATAGTTGGCATGAAGCCACAGGTTCTATCAATTATTCAAATGGCACTTGGCAAGTCGAATGGCCAAAAATTCCTGATGTTTTACACGTAGGAAGTCATTGGATACAACAGCTACCGTACACTATTGGCGAATCTTTCATCATTGTAGGAGGAATCTATTTAGCTATCAAGGTGATACCGCCTTTGATGAGGCTTTGCCTATAAAAAAGCAAATTTAGCCCTACAAAAGAAAAGAAATGAAATATTCATCGAAATAGTGTAAATCCTAACGAAAATTCCGAATCCAAACGATGTCTAACGTCCAATTTATTCCGTACTCTCTTTTTTTTTCTACCCGTAACAGATCCAATTTTTGCACAGAAGGCACATCAAGATAAGCGAGAACTAGCTGAGCTTAAAGGCTAGGCGGCAACGTTTTATCCGTTCATCTCAAAGCCAAAGTCGCGCAAGCGAGGAGAGACTTCGAACAGGCAATCGGGAGCAAAAATAAACCACGAATTCAAAGTTATGGGTTACTTAATGGCCAAAATTCAGGGCTATTAGGACAGCCCAGCGCGGGGGAGAGATGGCTACGCCAGATATCCCTTAGGAAGTTTAGAGCCTGCCGCGCAAGCACGTAATAAATATTAACGAAAACTTAAAAGCTCAAATCTTGAATAAGTTCATAAGATGTTAGGGGAGTCAGCCGAGCGCTGATGGAACCCTTCGCTATCGTTTCCCTCATGGAAATGGTAGCTTTACGCCTCGCGGCGGTAGCTCCTCTTCAACGCTTCTCGCCTCGCGGCGAAAGCACCTCGCCTTCTTCTTCTCCACGCTGCCGATGCCGGACTTCGCCCCGACGCCGTCGACTACTCATCACGTCAAACAAAGCACTGACCTATTTCTCGCCCCCCGGACTCTCGCGACTATTCCCTTAGCGCGATTTCACAACTACCGTTAGTGAATGGAATTTGGTGAAATATGCCTTTGTCTATCCTCCGGACTTTTTATGTAAGGGTTCGGCTAGCCAAGTGCGTCCGTCCCCCGGCCTATCCCCAATTAGCCCGGTCCTGGTCCCGTTCCACCTATTACGGCCAGGCCGCATAAATAGGGAAAGCCCCAAACCCCAATCGTACAGTACTACAATATCTTGTGCCGTGCCAAACCTGTGATCTGTGCGGATCTCTATAAACGCTCTTTAACTGGAGTAATCAACTGCATTCTAAGCCGTCATATTCTATATCTACTAACGTTCTATCCCACCACTGAGGGATCAGTTCGTTCAAAAGGCTTGTTGACAGGCAATAGATATTTTCCATCCCGAAAGGGGACTAGACGTCCGTTGCCTTTCAAAACATTGGACAGCGGGGCTTTGACAGCGTGGCCAAAGGCCCAGGCGATACCCATTGGGTCGAAGGGTGCGTAAGCGTTGGTTACAGACATTTTAATTAGACTGAATTTTACAGTTTAGTAAACCCTTTTAAAGTGTAAGAGGGCCAGCGACTGTCCAGGATTTAGTAAAACTTCTTGTTCCCTTTCATTTGTTATCCGCAACTTTATAGTATTGAAATTTCCTTGCTTGACAAGGTGGTATACGGGTGGATTAAATGCTGTGCAAAAGGTTGCGCCCGGCTTTGCATCGTTTGCCATTGCCCGCAGCAGTTCCATCTCTTTGCCGCCTACCATATGGGGCTCAATAAGGTCGCAATACACCCTTAGTGTGCGACAATCAAAGTTTAAATCTGGCAAGTATCTTGACTGAGTTGAGGCACTAATAGTATCTGTCTCGAAACCCATCATTTGCCATAGCAAAGTGGGTAATACAACTTTCTTGACCCTTTGTGTGTCAATTTCAAGGGAGAAGCGTCCTTGATTTTCATCATATTCAAAACCAACTCCAAAACCTTCTAAAGCTTTTAGTTTCAAGTCAAAGGAGAAACTATCTGTAAAACTAGGTAGCTTGGCAACTGGAACATTTTCAAACCTTTCCTCCACTTTTGGAAGTCTCTGAGGTGAGGATTCGATTTTGGGTGGCTTTACCACTGGGCCTTGAGAGACAAGCCTTGAGGCTTGTATCGGAAGTTGAGTTAAAACTTGGGCTGGTTGTGAAACATTTTTTGGTAGTTCAGGGGCTCGCACAGGTTCAGGCCTTGCAGGCACGGGTATTGGGGCTGCTATTGCAGGTCTCGCAGGGGTGGGTTGTACAGGGACATTTTTCGGCAAGTCTTGAGTTACGGGCTTTGGTGTATTTGCTAGCGCATTTCGGGGCAAGTCTTCAGTTACAGGCTTTGGTGGTTTTTCTGATATTTTGGGTAAATCGGTCTTTGCAGCACCTCCACTGGCAGTGTTATTTTTTGGCAATTCGGCAGTGGCTGCCGCCTGTCCCGGACTGTTTTTGGGAATTTCATTAGAACTTTTGGGGGCTTTTGCCACTGGCTCTGCTTGCGCAGATCCATCATTCCTAGGTAGTATTTTTGTCGCGGGTCCGCTTTCACCAACATTTGACGGTAACACGGGTATTGTTACGGAAACATCTCGTCGCTTGCGCGTCTTTATAAAAATTGAGTTGAGGGCATTTGCCAGGCGTGTAGGTTTCAGGTAATTGCCAGCCGGCAATGAAAATTGTTTATTTTGGCCATCTTTTGGAAAATACTTGATTGCTTGGTTTTCGGATATCTGATCAGAAACGCCAGTGGCAACAAGTTCAACAAGGGCACAGGCCCATTGACTTGCTCTGCTATTTGGACCAAACATACTAACTTCTTTGGGTAAGTGATTAATAAACGTGCCGCCCCTTTTGTATGAGGGGCCAACAACTGTTACGTAAAAATCATCACTCATTTTGTTTAATTTTACTTTTTAAAGGGGAAGGTACAAGTAAACATGCAATAGAAAGAGTTGCACTTAGCCATACTGACAAGTCGGAGCCCTTTATATGGGCTATAGTCATGTTTATCAAGCAAGCAATAACGATTAAGAAAATTATAACTATTCGGGCCTTGGCTAATGTATAACTACGGGTTGAAAAGTTGGTTTGTGTTGAACTTGAACGTACCAAAAGTCCGTCTTCTAACATTTTATTCAATTAACAACATTGTTTATACTTAAATACACGAAAACATTTTTCTAGGCCATCGCCTTTTAGTTTAATGGGGGTGGGAGGGTTACTAACAACTTTTGGAGGTTGCATCTGTGCTGCCACTTTTGGAAACTTTTTCTGAACCTGGGCATACGCCTCATTATACCCCTCGGGTGTATAGTAAGTGTAGCCTGTAGTTGCAGCTCTTGCAATTTCAAAGATGTTGCTAGCAGAGATACTCATGCCGTTCTCATCTAGGATTCTATCTTGATCGTCAGTCCGTAGAGCCCTTTTCAAAGTATTATAAATCTTTTGGCTAGGTTCGACTTTTGCTCGGGGTCTCTTTATTCTTTTATTTCGAATGATAGGCGCTTTGGTAGTAGCTCCAACATCTTCAATAGTTTCTGGGTTTGTTTGAGGAAGTGGGAGTACCACTGGCTTTTGGCCCTTGTCAATTGTTTGAATTTCTCCTGCTAATTTTGTAAGTATATTTAGGAACTGCTGGTAGATTTTCATCTGCACATCGTCGGGAAGATTATCACTGAGAGCCCTTTTCATTTGACTCTCTGCTTCTTTGGCCCTTTCAACAAACTGTTCACGAGGTGTATTTTCGTAACCATCGCCTTGCTGGATGCTATCAGCTGGCGGGATAACCAACTTTCGAAAAAACTTTTTATCCTTGTACATTTTTACCAATTTCAATGCCTGGCTTGGCAACGAGCGAAACTAGTTTCAAATTTTCTTTCAAAGCCTTTCGAGCCTCTGAGTAATTGCGAATTTTTGCAATTTGTTCGATAACTGGCAGATACTTTTTCAAAGTAGCTGCTTCGTATTTGAAGAGGGGGACACGGCCCTGTGTAATATTAAAAAATAGTTCAATTAAAAGGGAGATTTCGTAGTCGGTTGCACTTTCCAGTTGTTTTTCAACACGTTTTGGGTTTGCAACGGCTTCGAGCAAAGGAATATGTTTCGTAAGACGATTACGGGACATTACAATTGAAATTTTAGCACATTTCAGCTATTTATCTATTTCACTGTGTACGGTAACAACCTCTGCTTCGGGTATCCAACGGTTAAACTGTGGCCCATGGCCCTTGTATTTTACGAGACATTCCCGGCCGTCGGCTGCATTACGACAGCGTATTATTTTTTCAATGACATGGACAGTCGGAGGGATAACTTTTTGAATTTCTTCCCCATAGAAGCGCTTATCGATTATTTCATCATTTAGATCCTTTAAAATGTAGGTATTGGGGTTAGTTTTTAGAACAGAGTCAACCGTAAAGAATTCAGAATTCCAGTGTCCCGCATATCCCTTTTGAAAAGTCTCCTTTCCTTTTGTTAGGACCACTGTATCACCAGGTAGAATTGAGCTTTTGACATGTGCTTCCTTTTCAACATTTTTTGTTAAACGGGTTGTCCAAGTAACCGCGCTAGGCTTCATCTTAATTGCAGAGTTGATCGTTTGGTTGATATTCTTTGTAAAGTTTTGCAATACATCAAACCATCGATACGTGTTCTTCTCTGTGAAATACCGGTAGAGGCGATATTTTAGAGTTTTAATGTACCGCTCGGCCATTGCCGCTTTTACTATGGACTTTGGAAAACATTGTGTAATCTCTAGCCTTTTGCACAGTTCCTTCATGGGACCTCCTGTAAATTCTAATCCCCTATCCGTAATTAGGTAATACGGGGCAAACTCAGCATAAATTTCTGCAAAAGCTTGCGCCACTTCTTTTGTAGACTTTGTTTTTAGAGGTCTGGTAAAAATTTGCCGGGAATAACAGTCGACAACTAGCAAAATATATTTGTAATTGTAGTTGTAACTTTTAATGTTTGCCATGACTGCCAAATCGGCTTGATGGTGGCTGTGAAGGCTACTGCCAGTTGTTTTGCGTCTTGGAAAATTGTGAACGGCGGGCTTATGCAAGTAAAATGAAGGTTTTGATCTAACATATTGATCGACTTGAGCCTTGCTAACCCCTTTGGCATGACGCCTCAAATTTGTTGCCGACGAGAAAGAGGCCGGCGATTTAATATTAGTGTAAAGTCGTTCTAGCTTTTTTGAAGTTGCCATTAAACTATAGCATTTCGTAAACTTCTAGGCTTTTATCGGGAAATATGCTTGTAAAAAGTCGGCGCTTTGCGTCGGCTGTGACGTGGTTATCGACTACCAAGTATCCGTAGGGGTTTTCCATGGCATCCTCGTAGCTATCAATTAGATAACGAGGCTTTTCGGGAAACAGTTGATAGGCAAGGTTTCTAATTTGTAGTCTATCGGAATTGTTCTTCGTTAGAACCAGATAGGTTGCGTTAGCTCGGGAGCTCCGATTCCCAAAGAAGGCATTCTGTGTAATGAATATTGTGGCACAACTTGAATGATGTACCAATTTAGTGAACAGTGCTGTCAGAAGTTTGCTATCTTTCATTTCGTGAAACAGATCATCTAGGATTATCAACGAATTTTCAACATTTTTCAGGTCATCCTCGGTCGGGGGACCTTCCATAAACTCTAGACGGGGCTCGTTCCGCGACATTTCTTCAAAAATGGGTTGATACACACCATAGCAGTAAATTATACGTTTGATAGGTGTTCCTTGAACCAAATTATCAATATTTTCAACAAATTTTTAACCCATTGAGTTTTGCCCGAATTTGAAGGGCCAACACAATAGAGTGACATTGGAAATTTGAAGGTAAACATTTTTAGAAACTGACCTAGTCTTTCCAGTAAATATTTTAAATACGTTACAAACATTTTGTGTAACATTTTGTGAAAACTGAACTAAAATACGGGTGACGTGGCATTGAAAGGGGTGACGTGGCATTGGGGTGACGTGGCAGTGACACATAAATCCTGTACTACAGGGGGGGTGACGCCAAAATGTACCTAATAGTAGTAAGGTCGATAAGAATTTTCATAATTTTCTGCTGGCCCTCCTTGCGTATAGCCAGTGATCCCCAAAGATCTCTGCTAGACCCCCTCAGCGAGCGAACGGCGGCGGACACCCCGGAATCCCCAACTTTCAAGGGTTTCCCCCGTTCCATTTTTAATGATGACGCAGATACACTCGATCAGACCCTGGGATTTTCCAGATATATTTTAAGGCGCGGGCTACCCCCCCACGCACTGTCCATCCCTAACCCCATCCCTTCCGCAGCTCTCAACGTGGGCCCCATGGGGGGCCCTCAAGGTGTCATGTGAAAGAAGTGGCGGCAAACAGACATAGCCCCTAGCTTTCTCCACCCTTTACTACCACATGACCTGATCAGCTGGCAGAACCCCCCTTTCTCACAGCTGCTGCAAGAACGCCTAGATTTTAGGGTGAAAGTAAGGTTGGGTAGTCCCTGAGGATGGGAAACCCAAAAATACCGACATCCGAAATCCTGACAGGCAAAATATCGACATCCATGATACTGAAACCGAAAATATCGACAACCAAAATATCGACATTCATAATCCCGACAGCCGAAATCCCGACAAGCCAAAATGCCGACAGCTAAAATTCCGACATGAAAAATAGCGGTTTAAAAAGAGATGGGACTCAAAGTAACGTAAAAATTTGTCGGCATTTTGGTTGTCGGGGTTGTCGGGATTATGGCCGGAATTCCTGAAAAGTTAATTAGATCAGCCAGTTTTCTGGCAGGCTAGCAGCGGTCCTTTCGGAGTCATGAGAAAATCCAGGTCGGGCTAATTTTGGAAAGCAAACTAGCATTGATTTTTGGGATCGTGAATTTGACCAGGCAAACTAGCAGTTTTCCTTGAGGATTTCAGAGACCTCTAAAGATCCATATTCCATCTCGTTATTCCCCAGCTAGCGTGAATAGCTTGAACGCAGCTGTATGCCCAGACAGCTGAACAAAAAGTGACTAGAGAACCCCCCGCGGAAAGTTTGACGAAACCCCGAGAGAGAGAGAGAGAGAGAGAGAGAGAGAGAGAGAGAAAGAAAGAGAGAGAGAAACCTAGAGCTACAGAGCAAAGCGTAGAGATCAAGGCACTGTTCGAGAAAATCAGAGAAAACCAGGGGCTCCTCTGAACCGCGTGGAATGCTGGAGGACCGCCCACATCTGGGCCCTCGGGTTCTGGGCCCTGGGCCTGGCCATTCCTTGGATTTCCGGATTTCAACCCCTCCTCTCATCCCCCTTTTGCGAAATGGCCGATCAACCCTTCGCTGGTGAGCCTTTTTTTGAGAGGTTGAAACGACTTACTGTTAAGCTGAAGCCTAAGCCTAAGCTTACTTTCAGAGCCAGCGCCCGCTGAGGCTCCAGCAGCCGAAGCCGCTCCGGCCGAAGCCCCTGCAGCCGAAGCGGCCCCATCTGAGCCCGCCGCCGCCCCTGAAGCCGCCCCCGCAGAAGCCGCCCCAGCCGAAGCTGCACCTGCCGAAGCCCCAGCTGCCGAAGCCGCCCCCGCCGGTAAGTGATTGTGGTAGACGATCAACGGCATCAAACCGTGCTCAAGTAATAAGGTTTGTTCAGAAGAAGCCGCCCCAGCTGCCGAAGCCGCACCAGCAGAAGCCGCTCCAGCTGAAGCCGCCCCCACTGAAGCTGCCCCTGCAGAAGCTGCTTCAGCCGAAGCCGCCCCTTCTGAAGCTTCGCCTGCTGAAGCTGCGCCGGCCGAGGCCGCCCCTGCTGAAGCTGCTCCGGCCGAGGCCGCCCCTGTTGTCGAGGAGGTCCCCGTCCAAGTTGAGGAAGCCCCGACGACTCAAGCTGCGCCAGGTTTGGCTTGAGCGTATTTTTAAAATTAAATTTTAGAAGCTGCTGCTGATGCTCCTGCCGCTGAGGCCGCGCCGGCTGAAGCCGCTTCCGCTGAAGCTGCTCCAGCTGCCGAGGCATCTGCCCCTGCCGCTGAAGCTGAAGCCCCGGTAGTTGAGGAGATCCCCGTCAAGGTCGAGTCGGCCCCAGTGACCGAGGGAGCACCAGGTAGGGAGGAGGACATCTTCTGGAAGGTCAATAAATTCAGAAGCCGTCCCTGCTGAAGCCGCACCGGCTGAGGCCGCCCCTGCCGAAGAAGCAGCTGCCGCTGAAGCTGCTTCATCTGAGGCTCCCGCTGCCGAGGCTGCTCCTGCCGCAGAATCCGCTCCTGCAGCCGAGGCATCTGAGCCCGCAGCTGGTAAGTTTTGATTCTAGACAATTAGGTCTCTCTCCCTCTCTCCCCCTCTATCTCTCTCGCTCTCTCGCTCACTCTCTCTGAATTTATCACCTTTCAGAAGCCCCAGCCGCCGCCGTCGAAGAGGTGCCCGTCCAGGTTGAATCTGCTCCAGTCACTGAGGGAGCACCAGAATCGGCCCCTGCTGAAGCAGCCCCTGCTGAAGCCGCCCCGGCCGCTGATGCTGCCCCAGCCGAAGCTGCCCCAGCCGAAGCTGCCCCAGCTGAAGCCGCCCCTGCTGCTGACGCTGCCCCAGCCGAAGCTGCCCCAGCCGAAGCTGCCCCAGCTGAAGCCGCCCCTGCTGCTGACGCTGCCCCAGCAGAAGCCACTCAATCCGAAGCCCCTGCCGCTGACGCTGCCCCAGCAGAAGCCGCCGCCCCCGCTGCTGATGCCGCTCCAGCTGAGGCTGCTCAATCCGACGCCCCTGCTGCTGAAGCCGCGCCTGCTGAAGCTGCTCCCGCGGAAGCCCCAGCTGCTGAAGCCGCTCCGGCCGAAGCCGCTCCTTCTGATGCGCCGGCCGCCGAGTCTGCACCCGCTGCCGAGGCTGCTCCCGCGGAGGCTGCTCCTGCTGAGGCAACTCCCGCTGAGGCAGCTCCCTCTGAGGCCGCCGCTCCGGAAGCTGCTCCCGCCGAAGCCGCAGCTCCGGAAGCCGCACCTGCAGCTGGTAAGCTAGGCTTTCCCACATAATCACGGCTAGCCTGCCTTAAAAAATTTCGAGACAGTTTTGTCGATTCTAGATGATTTTTACTTTTTACTTTACGGATTTTTCGCCGCATCTTTATTCCTTTTTAGAAGCCGCCCCGGCCGAAGCCGCCCAAGCCTAAATCGCCGAGGATGAAATCCGTGAATTGCCTTCGACTTTTCCCTTCCTTTCATGTACACATCGATACCATTTACAATCGTCATCCCCGTTGCTCCCCACTCGGTTTCTCGATTTTGCATTTTTAACGGTGCTCTCCCCTATCCGCTTAATGCTCTGATCGCTTTGCTCTCGCTCTCGCACTCCCCGACTGCTTTTTCGTGTGCTCGCTACGCCCCGATTTTTTTTGGCTTTTCCTGATTCGCTGAATAAATTCTTGGCTTTGCGTGGGGGGTTGGCAAAATATAGTTAAAAAATATCCATTCTTTCAGAAACGGGGGACTAACTTCTTCCCTATTTTTGAAAAACAGCTAGAAAAAGTGTTTGTAAACCGTTTTTTATTATTTGTAAGCTAAAAATTTACACATTTCTGTTATAGTATACGAAAAATATAGCTTTTTCGACAAAAAGAGGTTTAAAATTGTACAAAATTTGAAAGTATCATTTTTCTATCGAACGGTCAAAATGTTTCTTTTTATAAAACTATTAAAACCTCCTGGACCCTAGCCCCTCCCCGATAATTCAAAAGAACGCGACGTAAATCTTTCAAGTTTCTCTCTTCACTTTTTCACCATCTGATTCTCACTCTCCCTCTTTCTTTTACGCTCTCTCTCCCTCTCTCTCTCTCCCTCCCCCTCTCTCTTTCTCGCTCTCTCCCGCGCTCTCTCTCTCTGTCTCTCGCTCCTGTATCATTTTATGCAAATTCCAACCATACATCCATTTCTTCAATTTTTTATCAGCAATCTGTACACGTAAAAATTTGATAGCAAACAGAAAGGGACAAACATGGGTGCCTGCATTTCTCGATGCCGCGGTAGAAAGAATAGAATATTCAAATTAAACACATCTCAAATTCAAAAAACGGGGGTCATGGCGTTCAGGCGAAATTAGAAATTAGCATAAGATTGCATAGGCATCATCATCATCATCAACTGTTATAGTTTCTGGCAGGGGGGTTAAAGCATCGGCGTGGAGTGTAAGGGGGATTTTTGCGGGCAATTCAAAGTTAAGTTCTTAGGGTTAAATAGAGGCTTAAATGTATGACAAAAAAATAAGTGAAAGGTGGTGGGGCAGACATAAATACGCAAAAAAATTAAATTTAAATTTTTGAAAGTTAAATTTCGGTTTGTCGGCTGAGAAAAGATCTAAAAATTTAACTAACTTTAAATTTTAACGTGCGTTTACATTTTAAGCCTGGAAAAATCGATTCAAGCTTAAAAAATTGAAAAACTCGGGTAAAAAATTCCCTTGAAATTTGCATATTTGAATAAAAAATGGAACAATAAAAAATTGAATAAAATCACAGAGGCGAGTATCGGCTGGTTGTCTCGGCGCGCGCGGGGGATATATAGGGTTTTTCTCTAGCGTTCCAAAGTCTCATCAGTTCCATAAAACACTTATTGCCAGGTTTTTGTACAAAAAAAATATAAAATTAGCATAATATAAATAATATTAATTCACGAAAATATGGCATCGATGCGTGCGAGAGGGAGGGACGGGGAAACTGAGTTTTCGGGGAGCTTTTGAGGAGTGGCTATTAGTGCGTGTTGCGCCTGGGGCACTTTATGGCGGGAATGGAATTTTAATTTGAAGAGGAATTTGCAAAGTTGAAGCTTGTAGGCAAAGCCAAGCCTAAGCCTAGGCCAAGCCCAGGCCACGCTTAAGCCAATCATAAGCCTAAGCCTAAGCCTAAGCCTAAGCCTAAGCCTAAGCCAAGCCTAAGCCAAGCCTAAGCCAAGCCTAAGCCAAGCCTAAGCCAAGCCTAAGCCAAGCCTAAGCCAAGCCTAAGCCAAGCCTAAGCCACGCCTAAGCCAAGCCTAAGATACAATAACCATTAATGCGTGGGTAGTCGATGGCGGGCGATGCGTAGCCGTACAGTTGGGTGCTGCTTGATGAGGTTGATGGCTTCTTCATGGGAGAGACCACGTGTATCGGTGCCGTTGATCTCCACCAAGTGGTCGCCGACACGAAGACGTCCATCCGCAGCTGCCGCGCCGTCCTGCAAAAGAGGAATTCAACGAGATCAAGTAGTTCATGAGCCGGTGAAGAAAAATCCATAGGTTTGGAACTGCCCCAGCTACTTAAAAGTTTGCCAACAAAATCCATAGCCATGCCTTTCCAGTCCCTTTAAAAGGCTACTGTAGCCCCTCACTCACCTCAGCGATCCGCAGCACGAAAAGCGGCATCTTGCCAAACTCGTGGCCTCCTCGAATCGAAAAGCCGAAGCCCCGCGTCCCTCGTTCCAGCTCCACCATCAGGTCGTCCTCCTGAAAAGTGATGCTCATCCCTTGAAAACAATCACTTCGGTCCCGCCACGATCCCCAGGGTATACGGTAGCGTGTTAGGGCAGCTTGGTGTAAAAGGGGAGAGAGGGCAGACAGGCAGAGGAAATGGGGGAAGAATGGAAGTGGCGACACACATTCACGAATATTGTTTGTTTTGGCGTTATTTCGATTTAAGCAATCATAATGGATACAGCAAAAACGCAAAAAATCAATTCATTGATGTATAAAAATTGACCAAAAAAGTATCGTTTCTAAAATTTAAAATTTGATAGATTGCAGATTCAAGCTTTGAGGAATTTATGATACGTTTTTTAATTTTTTAACATATTATCACCCCTTTTATTTTTTAGGTAGCCAAGATTTTGCCTTTTAAAGGGCCCTTGAACGCCGGAATCCACAGATTCTCAGCCTTCAACCGCCCTTCAAGCAAAAGTCTGCTCCGCCGAATGTCCGTCAAGTTCAAGGCGTACAGGCAGGGAATTCCATCACCGGTCAAGGGTCCCGAAACGACGTGTGGGTTACGGTAGGCCGTTGCAATGGCTTGGAAATGTAAATTTAGGGCCTAAAAGCGTTCGCCTAAGTCTAAACCGAAGCTAAGCCGAAGATAAGCCTAAGCTAAGCCTAGTTCTAAGCCTAAGCTCAAGCCTAAGCTAAGCCTAAGCTAAGCCTAAGCTAAGCCTAAGCTAAGCCTAAGCTAAGCCTAAGCTAAGCCTAAGCCAAGCCTAAGCCAAGCCTAAGCCAAGCCTAAGCTAAGCCTACACTAAGCCTAGGTTAAGCCGAAGCCAAACTATCAGCCAAGCATACAACAGCTATTACAAGCAGCTAAAGGGTAGTGGGGATGGCCAGCGAGCAGTGGTCGGGAGTCGAGGGGGTAGCTTCATTCGCGTTCGCGCACTAATGGCCGTACCCCTTGGCTGGGGCGGCGGAGATGTGGATGGTTCCGACACGGCGATCCCCAAGAATTCTCGGCTCTCCTCGTACTCGTCCAACACGCTCGCCTGCGCCAGCGCACGCAGCAGCGACTCGCAGCTGTCCTTGGGTGGGCGATTTTTTTGAGTTTTGGTTTTTGAGGTACGGTAGATTTCAGGGAGCACGGTAAAAATTAAACAAGAGGGAGATGACAATGGGAAAAGGCGCTAAAAACTGTGCTAAAATGAGTTTTTTTGACTGTACAGAGGCAAGACAGCAGTGTTTCTTGAGAAAATTTAAAGGTAATTTTTTTAGGAAGAAGAATCCTTGAAAACCCTCAAAAATGACAATTATAGAATTACAGTAAGCGATGGCCATTCCTAGCTGCGGGACGAACCAAAAAAAGGGACGAGGACGGTGCTGAGGAATTGGGGGGATAATTTCCGGGCGCTTACTACGCACGATATTGTATCCTTTTTATCCCGTCGAAAAATGGTAAAACAAAAATGCCGACAAGCTATTTTTCTTTATGGAAAAACCATGTTATCCTTCACAACATATTAATGTTTAAAATATCGAAACGGCCCTAAATGAGTTTAAAACGCTAAAAAATATCAAAACAGGTTTTGAAATCTGAAAAAGTCGAAATTCTAATTGTTAAATGTCTAGAGTTGAATTTTAATATCTCAAAAAATTAAAAACTTCAAAAAAAAAAGCCGAAAAGTAGATATTAGAATTTGCAGATGTCGAAAATTGCCTTCATAAACGTAAAAAATGGCAATCACTTTTTGTTCATTTTCGCTGTTTATTTTTTGCCTTGATTTAAGTGCAAATTTTCATGAAACTGGAATTTTCGTGCGCAGTAGCAACCCGGAAATCGCCTCAACCTAGATATATCTGGATGGTGTGTGGAGGCGGACGACGACGGTGATGTACAAAGGACAAGGACGGAATTTTCAGCAAAAAAAAGTTGTAAAAATTAATGATACCTGGTGGCCGGGAGGGGCAGCGTCGTATGGTGAATACCCATTACTGCGCATGGCGGAGTGGATTGGAGGGGGAAGGGTTGAGTGTGATGGTGTCTAAAAAATAAAATTAGCATAAAAATGATCTTAAAGGTTGTTAGAAGGTAATTTATTTTGTGTGATAATACCTAATCAATAATAACGAAATTCGAATTTTGATATTTAAAGGAAATGGGAAGGCAAAAGGCAAGGTAAAATACAGAAATTCAAAAACACGACCCACCTGTTGTATAGTGCTGTAGCCACCGTATACGGGCGTGGGGTGCGAGTAGCTGGGGGCATAGGTGGGTCCCGCGGCGCCTTTCGGCATCGCCGGGCCCGTGTCTTGGCATACGGTAAGGCGGACGGTTAGGCCGGCGTTCTGAAGTGGTATATTGGCTTTTAAAATTATCTCTCTCTCTCTCTCTCACTCTCTCTCTCCTCTTTGTTTATCTTCTCTCGTTCTCTCACTATTCCTAAAGCTCTGTTTCCACTCTTTCATGGCTCTCTCTCTCATGGTCTCTCTCTCTCTCTCTCGCTCTCACTTTCTCTCAATTTCTCTCAGCATAAATTCTCCTCACCTTGATCAGGTTGACGATATCCGCATGCGGCAGCCCAGCAATGTCATTCCCATTAACTCGCAGCACCCGATCGCCCACCCGTAGACGACCACAGCGCGCTGCCGGCGAACCGGGGATCAGCTCGCCAATGTTGGAGGCTCTTCGCACCATATTTGACAGGATTACAAAGCCGAAGCCCTCGGTTTCTTGTCTAAATCACAGAGGTTTTGGGGTTTCTGACTAATGGATACCGTTCGAGTACTACGTCGTACTCCTGGGCAATATTTCCGGCATGTGGGCTCATGGAAGGGGGAAGTGAGGCGGAACGGGCGCTGTCGATGCCTGGAAGAATATAATTTAAGCGTATTAAGGGTAAGTAAGGGAAAAAGAGAGCGAGAGAGCGAGAGAGGAGAAAGAGAGAGAAAGTGGGTGACAGAGAGTGCGGAGACAGACTAACTAACCATTCATCTGATGCCTCCTGACCAGCAGCTTAACGTGCTGCTGCCGCGCGGCCTTTTCGAGCAGTCCAACCGCATCTCCATGCGCCGCTCCCTCCACGCTGACACCGTCGATTTCCATGATCTCATCACCTGAAAAGGTAGAAGCTAATGATTGTAACAGAGAAAAAAAGAGAGGGAGAGAGAGTGAGAGAGAGAAATGGAGAGAGAGAAAGAGAGAGAGAGGAGAAGAGAGATACCTTCTTTCAGCCGTCCATCATCAGCTGCAGCTCCACCAGGGACAATCTGGCCAACCGTCAGCTGCGTGCCGGTCTGGAAATTTTACGTATTTTCAACTTTCACTTTGACGAAATTTTACAAGAATCCTTAAAAGAAGTATTTCTTACCTCATTCCCACCCAACAATCGGAAGCCGAAACCTTGTGGTTTTCGAATCAAATTAACCGTCATGTGGTTGAAAGGCTGGTCCATCTAAAATGACACTTTTGAAGCCGCAAATTGTGTTTTAAATTGTCTAAAAAATGATTAGGTTTTGAACTTAATGGGGATTTAATAATTGATTCTGAAATGTTGAAAGCCATTAAATAAGGTCATTTCGGTATGATTAAAGGGAAGATTTAAAAATCTTAAAATTTAGCTGGAGTTATAAATATTTAAAAACTGTTTTAAAAGTAAATCATAAAATTATCGATTTAGAATTTGTAAAAATAGTTTTTAATCCTCTTGGAAAACGTTGTAGATTCAAGGTAGGCAGGTCAGGAATGTCAAACCAAAAAAATTTAAACTCTGGGAGCCGGAAAGATAAAAACTGAAAGACAGGGCGGTCAAGGTCAAAATTAGCATGAGAAAATGGGCGTGTTGGGGTCGGGGCAGACCTGGAGGGCGGCTAGCGGCATGTAGTTGGGCGTCGTGGAGAAGCCGTGAAGGGAAGCCGAGCCGCGCATCGAGCCGTATCCCCCATCCGGGTGTACGGTGGCGGAGGGTGGGTGCTGCAAAAAGCCGGCCCGTCACAAAACACTCCACGCAAAAAGTCAAGGTTTTTTTACTGGATAAGCGGCAATAGCTACAAGAAATTGGCTTGATGATCTACTGAATTTGCAAGAAGTTGAGAGTGTCTAAAGCTAGGATTAGGTTAAGCTACCTAAGTCCAAATCAAAGCCTAGGCCGAAGCCTAAGCCTAAGTCTAAGCCTAAGCCCAAACCTAAGCCTAAGCCTAAGCCTAAACCTAAACCTAACAAGGAGACGTTTTTGAGTGTCGTCGAGACTTTGGCACGGGACCAAGCCTATCTTGTGCAGAATTTTACGCTGATTCCGAAATGTTAGCCGTTTTTGCGGAATAGCCATTTCTCGAACGTTATGAACAATTTAAACCTCAAAACAGCCCAAAATCGGCTACTTTCGATAGTCATAAAAGGCTTCGGAATAGGTTTTTTAGACAAAACTTGATAGTGCATCTTGTTCAGAAAAAAATTCTCTATAAAATAGGCTACTTAACTCAAAAATTCTAGAACTTTGAAAATTTTTGTAAAATTAATGGACCTCCCAATTTATCCCAGTTTTTCAAACTTTTCAATGATTTTGGAAAAGATGGTACATTTTATAGAGAATTTTTTTCTGAACAAGATGTACTATCTGGTTTTGTCTAAAACCTATTCCGAAGCCTTTTATGACTATTGAAAGTAGCCGATTTTGGGCTGTTTTGAGGTTTAAATCGTTCATAACTTTCGAGAAATGGCTATTCCGCAAAAACGGTTACCATATTCAGAATCAGCGTAAAACTCTGCACAAGATAGGCTTGGTCCCGTGCCAAAGTCCCGACGACACTCAAAAACGTCTCCTTGTAAGCATAACGTAACCTAATAAGTCTAAATGTAAGCCTAAACCAACTAGTAAGTACGTCTACTAAACTTTCAAGAAATTGAGCGGGTTCGGAAGAGCGACGTCTTCGGCGAGTTCAGCTGATTGCGATGCTCAGCCCCACAATTTTTGAGTTTTGATTTTTGGTATAGCTCTAGCCTAAATTTTGTAGCGCCTGCAAAATCTAATGTACTCGCCCGACTAGGTTTCCTTAATTCGCTAATCTGGAATTTTGTAGTCTAGGTCCCTCCAATAGCCAAAAAAGCCAACCAAAAAATAGTGTGAGATGGGGGAGAGGGGGAAGAAAGTGCGGTAGATGGCAAACGAGCGGAGGTGCAGATGGAAGTATTTGAAAGGTATACCCGATTCAGCGTATTCGATCGGTAATCCGGCTGTCGGGGCATATTCGGAGCGGGTGTTCTGCTACGGGCCGCTTGGGATGGGGTGGGTGTGATGCCGCCCTGCTGACCGTACCGGAAACCTGCGACCGGGGTTCGAGACCTGAAAAAATTGGGGGTGAAAAGAGGGAGAGGGGGGGGGGGGGAGGAGGGGGGGGGGGGGGGAGCGAGAGAGAGAGAGAGAGATCTGAAGTCAAGGGATGTTCCTCTACCCACCGATTCTTTGTGGCGCTGATCCGCCGAACGGCTAGCCGACCGCGGTGCCCAACCGGAAGTTCGCGCAGCATATCGACGAGTTGCGTGTGGGATACCCCTCTCACGTCCCGCCCGTCCAGCTCGCAGATGACGTCGCCCTCCAGCAGATTCGGGCACTGCGCCGGGTAGATGATCTTCCGAACGCGCTGGCCCTGAAGGGACGGTGGTTAAATTATTGTTTTGATTTTTAGATCTTAATTTCAATTTTAAACACGCTAAAACCTTACATTAGCATTATCAGCAATGGTGAAGCCGAACCCCTCGGTGCCCTTGGTGATGGAGATATCGAACAGGTCGTCATTGCGATGGCCATCGTAGACGGATTGGGTGACGATACGGTTGGCTGGGTCGATTACTAGAGGGTAGCCACGGCACACTTCCAGGTCGACAGGCTCGCCCTGGGGGATTGAGACGAAGATCTGGCACGCGTCCGCCTGAAAGTGACGAGGTTTTCGAGTTATTCCCTCTCTCTCTCACACTATCGCTCTCTCTCTCTCTCTCTCTCTCTCTCTCCCTACCTGTGTCGCGCCAAGCAGCAAATTCTGGTTGACCCTGACGAGGACGTCGCCCGGCTGGAGGACACCATTTGACGCAGCTGGACCTCCGGCAAGGATGGATTTCACCTGAAAAAGAATTTAGAATACTTCTCTCTACCCAAATATCTTCCGCACTGACCATAACCATGCTAGCCAAGGCGGGGAAGGCGTCGGAATTGAATTTACTGGGCGCCCCCCTCCAAACGGCCATCTCCTTTTTATACTTGCCATAAAGGGCCGCCGGGCGCTCCCTTTCTTGGGCCCTTAAATGCAGCCGAAATTTGGGGAAGGGAGGAGGAGCTGCGCGGAATATTATTAGGGGGCCGCGTATGGAGGATGGCTAGGATATATGAATCTGAGGATTGAAAATAGGTGAAAAAGAGCAGCGGAATGCATGTTCTCTCGCTCTCTCTGTCTCTCTCTTGTTTTCTCTCGTCCCGCACTCTACTTCTCTCACTCAATACTCTCGGGGAGCTCTCGTTTTCTCTCTCACCCTTCTCTCTCCCTCTTTCTTTCTCGCTCTCGCTCTCTCTGTCTCTTTCTCGTTTTCTCTTTCTCCCCTCTCTCTCACTGACTTTCGCTCTCTCTCGCTCTCTCTCGCTTTCTCTCTCTCTTTATCTCTCGCTCCCTCGTCAAAACTCAACAACTTTTGACCATCGTCCATCCAATTTTTGGTTTCTCCGGCGGCTAGTCGCTGGGCCCCAGTCTACCAAGGCCTAGACCACAAAATTCAATCGCCCATCCAGAGACCCCAAAAGTCATTTCCGCTGCTGGAAAGGGGATGGGAGGAGAAGGAGGAGGTCCCTAAAATTGGGCCACCACCCCCGTCAGAGCTGGGCCTTCTAATTAGACACGGGGACCGCCCAAAAACGGTTTGCCATAGGAGCGAGATAGAGAAAGAGAGAGAGAAAGAGAGAGAGCGAGAGAGCGAGTAATCTGCAAGAGTTCAGTTCAAGCTACACGTATTTGTTTTCACAATCCCTCTAAACCCCCAAAATCCCCACCTGGATGAATTCATCCCCTTTACTGCTCGCGTCATTCCCGATCAACGTGAAGCCGAGCCCTTTGGGACCCTTAAAAATCGAAAATTCCGATAATTACGATAGGTGATACCTTAATAATGGTCGTCCTCAATATCTCGCCCCGCAACTGCATGGGGTCGGTGGTGAAATAGGGATTGTGGCTGACGGCCATCCCGCCCATCATCCCCGCCAAGTCACGCCGCGACATCCGCGACCCGGGCGACGAGTCGTGGCCGTTTACCTGAAAGGGGTTATTTGCTTTTAACTCTATTTGTTTTAAGTATTTTTAAGGTTTTCAAAGAAAACTATTCATATTTGAATTTTGCTGAATTTAAACGGATTTCGAGGGCCAAAAATCGTTTGTCTATCTTCATTCAAAATTTTTCGTACAACTTCAAAAATGCATAACAAAGTGTTAGTCAGTGTTTTAACAGTTAAGAGAAATATTATTAAACTATAATTTAAATGCAACACTTCAAGTAACAGCTTTTAAAAACGTTTAATCATTTCAAAATGTCGACATTTTTGTCGAAAATCGGCATTTTTACCGAGAAAAGTAGTTTTTTGCAATTTTTAATCAAAATTTCGAAGGTTTTTGCATTTAGGTATACTAAAAAACAGCCTAAAAAGAATTTTGCCATTTAAATTTAAAAATTGGTTACCAAAAACAAATTTTCCCCGTCGATAAAATCCCTCCACCCCCGAAAACGCATAAGGTCCTTCAAAAAAAGAGAAAAATTCCAAATTGAATGAAAATAGCTATCGCAAGGTTTTAATGCTAGTTAAATAACGTTTTCTATTGCAATTTTGATTTAAAATAATTTTTACGCCCAAAAACCTACCGGATACGACGTTGGCCGGGCCGGGGGTGGCATGGCTGAGCTTGTGCCCGGTCGATCGTACGTCGTCCGCTTGTTCACATGGCTAAAAAAATCGATGAATTAAAATGCATTAAATCGCGATACTCTACCTAAAATATATGACGTTATTTAATAATTCTGGGCCCGACACCGGGGGTCCCGCCACGGTCGCGGTGGAGGGACCCGGCTGGGGGTCAGTCGAGTGCCCGGGCGGTTTGAGCATTTTCGTGGGTTAGGGCATATTTTGGGAGGGTTTTTGGAGTTGTAGTTTGTGGTTCGAATTATCTAATTCAATATTAGATAAATATCTAATTTTTGTGGAGTTATTTATAGGGGTTTTTCAGGGTTTTTAGCGAATATTTATAGCTGAAGTTAGAAATTTGAATAGCAGATTTTTTGACAATTTTACTACTTTGTAGTTTATAGTATAAAAATTCAGAAATTTACGCAAAATTCAGAAAAATAAGCTCTGAATTAAATAAATCTAGTTTTCAGGGCGTTTCAGAATTTTTAGGAAGACTTTAGAGTTTTTGGAAAAATAGAAAGTTTGTCGGTATTCGTAGACACCCAGTTAAATTATATTAAAATTTTTATTAAATATAGTTTGTAGTTTGTAGCGGGAAAAATATAGAAAATTTTTGAGTAGGAATATAAACGCCAATTTTCGCAATTTTTGTAGTTTGTAGTCCGAAATCGGTGGATTTAAGAGTATTTTAGGACAATTTTTTTACGACGAGTCCAAGGGTGTGAATGGCCGTTCAGCTAGGGGCCCAGGGGCCGAAAGCCTAGCCAGAGAGAGTGCGAGGGGGGCCCAGCAGGGGGGGCGGGAATTCGAAACACTTCTGAAGCTCTCGCCAGGGGGGCCAAAGGATAGGGCCCAGTGGGATGTGTGTGGCCCTAGCCCTAGGGCCCTCCCCCCTATCCTGCCAGGGGCCCAAGGAATTCTGGGGAGCCCGAAGAAAGGCGAGGATATGCATGTCCCTTTTGGTCCTTTGCAGGGAGGGGCCAAAACAATGGGCCAGTCAGAGGAGGGGAGAGGGCCCTCTCTCCTCTGTTCGAAGGTGAAGCCGACAGAGGGACGAACAAAAGCAGCAAGCTACTACTGAAAATCGTGGATTCAGGCCTGGGAAAGTCAGCCGGCGTGTCTGCTAATTTTTGGAAGGTTTTAAAGGTATCGGAACTCTGATACTCGGGTTCTTTCGCATTATCGGGGGTGGGACCAACGGTTTTTCTTTAGTATCAAAATTTTTTAAGCTGTTTGCTACTATTCCTAAACATAAACTTTTTATCTAAAAAATTGGAAAAGAAGATCGATTTTTTGACCAAAATGTCATTTTAAAAAATTATTTTCGAAATTTTCTGGTTTTTGGAATCGTTTTTCACTCGAGATCTGGCTAAATTTCAGTAAAAAAAATTTATAAAACTTACTATTACATGACTAGGAATTCCTGGGCTTTCCCAAAAAACTTTTCCCCTACGCCCCCCGCCGATAATGCGAAAGCTCCGGAAGTCGACTCCCATTTTTAGAATTTTTCTGGTGTTCCAGTCTCGGAATTTGGCTGCATAGCTCCTTTGACCGCAAATTCCACGAATGTACCGTAACCCACCGTCGACCGCTAGCCGAACGCCGCATATACCGGACGCTCATCGCATGGCTGCCCCGGAATGTATACGCTGGACGTACGGTACAAGGGAGAAAACGTTGGACACCTATACACGAGGGAAAATTGTGGAAATAAGGAGGGGGAGCACAGAATCGAGATGGATTTCTGTAGAAGAACAACCATATGGAACAATAAAGCTATGAGTCCAGAAATCCATGGACTTGCCTTGCCCGACCCTTTAAAGCTAGTGAGCGGGCGAAAGAGTCAGGGAGAGTGAGAGAGTGCCATAGAGAGAGCGAGAGTGGGAGAACGGGAGCAACAGGGAGTGAGCCAGAGATTGATAGAGACAGTGCGAGAGAGAGAGCGAGAGAGAGCGAGAGAAAGATAGAGAGAGAGAGAGAGAGAGAGAGAGAGAGAGGGAGGGAGGGAGAGGGAGGGAGAGAGAAAGACAGTGAGGGAGAGAGACGAAGAGAAAGTGAGGGAGAGAGCGAGAGAGAGAGAGAGAGGGCGCCAGAGAGAAATTCGTGCGTAGGAACCCCCAAATTCGACACTTGCCGGCACCTTTAAGAAGGCAAAAAACGGAAAATTACCTAGGGACTAAAATCGCCAAATTTGCGGAAAAAACTAAGAAATCGAAGCGCATTAATGGTATCTCAAACCCGGCGCGTGCCCGAGAATAATTCCCGAATTCGGGCCCCGAAATCGCCGCTAGCCGGTCAGTCAATCGATATTCGTCCCTTCTCGCCCCGATTCCCCCCTCCGATTCGCCGGATTTTTAATCAAAACCCCCGGGGCTGGCCGTCCGTTGTTTCGTGGTGAATCAGGGTGTCGTCGAGGGAAGACAAATATATATCATCCTCCGATACAATCATACCACTTCGGGGGGAAAGCGGCACTTTCATGTCCTGACAATACACACTTTATTCTGGCCGGGGCCCCGCTTTCGAAATTCAAAGTGAAAAGGGGAAAACGGGATTTTCAAGTGCCATGGAGAGGGAAAGGGATACTTTTAAAGGATAAACACTGTTTATCTATAGAATTTTTAGCGGTAAGCTTTCTTGTATATGGTAGGATACAACCCGAAAACCAAAAATAGAAAGTTTTATCAGTAATGCTAAGACAAGGTTTTTTTACCCAGTTATCCCGACGTCGAAATACAAACTATCGAAATTCCTTAATATCGACATTTCAGAATGTTGACATTCTAGAATGACGACAGTTCAGAATACTGACGCTTCAGATTATCGATCTACGGGGATACCAAAATTTCGACGCTGCGAAGCTATGAAATGCCGACATTTTCGACATGGTAAAATTTCGACATTATGGAATTTCGACAGGAGGAAAATACGCCCTAGCAACGATTTTAACCCCAGCAAGTCGCCTTCAGAAAAGGAAGCGCTAGCGTAGCTTTGCGGAAGTTTCGGCATCCTGGCAGCCAAACAGTCAAAATTCCGACAATTCAAAATCCCGACAGAGAAAATTCCGACAGCCCAATTCTAAAAAAAGTAATTTTCAGTATATCTAAATTTAAAAAGCATGAAAAATTATTTGGAAAATCGTGAAATTTAAAAATTCCAGCGTATTCTCGACGCCCGTTTAAATGCCAATTCCTGTTAAACAGCCATTTTGAGTGTCGGCATTCTGGCTATCGGGATTTTGCCTGTCGAAACCTTGGCTGCCGGTATTTTTCCAATGTTTTTTCCAAAAGGCATTAAAAACGGTTGTCGATGGAAAAGTGTAAAAAACGGAAATGCTAGCGCAAGAGCGCGGACGCGTGCGTGTGGTAGATACGTGAAGCCGAGACCCCGGCGAGCGCGCCTAATCCGAAGACAAAACACGACGCGCGAATAGCACAGCGGCCAGCTGCTTCAAAGGGTGGGCCGTTTTTTTGAGGGGGTGTGTATTTTTGTGTTGGGTGGCGATTCCGTTGGGGGTGAGACCGGACCGGAAGCAAACATGGACAATACCGGGAGACTGCGGGTATTGGTGGGGGTGGAATATGAATCCGAGAGGCCCACAGGGAGAGGACCCGTATGGCTGTCTCTCTCTCTCTCTCGCCTTCATAATTCCCTTTCTGACCAATTCACGCCCTCCACACCCCAGCCATATTCATCGTCTTCATCCCCCCCGCAGGGCATCCCGTGCATAATAAGCTGCATCCCCCCACTGGCAGCCTAGACAAAAAGCTGATGGAAAAGTGGTAGTAATAAGAGGCGGTTGTCTAGACCTAGTGGAAAGTGGCGTTGATTCTGGCGTTTCATCCTTTCTTTAACGGAATTTTGAGAGAGAGAGAGAGAGCGCGAGAACGAGAGAGAGAGAGAGAGAGAGAGCGAGAGAGGGAGAAGAGATTTGGCCTACCAGCATTTCCTTTTTTGGATTTCCAAGCGATTAAAGGAACAGTGAAGTCAGGATTCTTAGAATTTCTCGTCTCCGAAAACGCCTGGTTCTAACCTAATGGTCCCTTCAGAAAATTATGCAAGAAAAAGTCGATGTGTTCAAGTTCAAAAAGTGCAGAATCCAGGGGCCAACACCCCAAAAAGTACGCAAATGTCCGCGGGACAAGATCGCCGGTCCGAGGGGGTAAATACGCGTATTCCGATTGGACTGTGTGCTTCCAGAGAGGGCGAGAGAGAGAGAGAGAGAGAGAGAGAGAGAGAGAGAGCGGGGGGCTATGGATTCAGGGATCGGCGAGCGGAAGGGAGAGGACCGGAAACTTTCCAAAAACATTATGCTGCATCCCCCCGGGTGCCAGATGGGGAGGGGGAGGCGGCAAACCGGCTGTATACAGTTTGCATACGGACATTTAGGGGCGGGGGACATCTTTGCATATGCCCATGGCTAGTAGGAGATGTTTCAACCGGGTTGAGCGGCTGCGATTTTGGGATTAAGCAAGGGGTTGGCAGGCGGCCAAAAATACGAAGAGCGAGAGAGATAGAGAGCAGAGAAAGAAAGAAAGAAAGAGAGAGAGAGAGAGAGAGAGATAGAGAGAGAGAGAGAGCGAGAGAGCCGGAGAGAAAAATACACAAACTTTTAAATAGTTTTCAAGGGGGGAAGGAACAATAAAAAGCACTTCGGCATTATCGGGGGGGTACGAATTAAAAAATACTTCGTAAATTGAAAAAGCTTTAAGCAAAATCTAGCTATATTTTCGACGGAAAACTCCTTAAAACTGTTTCAATTTCGAAATTATGATCGAATATCGGTGATTTTTGATAGAAAATCGGTATTTTTGTATTTTTCCGAAAAATTAAAAGTTGTAAAATCGGCATCTTCTCTTACATGTTCCTTTAAAATACTCTTTAACTCCGCTGCCATACCTATTGGCCAACTGCTTGGCCCCTCGTTTACTATATCGCCCACTCCGCTGCCGATCCATAAGATGTGGCTGGGACATCGAGCGATTCTGGGCGTACATCTCGGAGCGGCTCGGAATATACAGGACCGGCGGGACACAAGGAATGAGCTGGCTGCTACGGGCTTATCGACTTGTGAGAAGCATGAAGCTGGGTGGGGGGGGGACAGTGAGCGAGACAGAGAGAGAGAGAGAGAGAGAGAGAGAAAGAGAGAGAGAGTCGTGAAGAATACAGGGAATATGACCCGAAACATGGACTGATAAGCCTTGGGCAAACATGCATCGACTCTTCGGCCTTCACGGCATCTACTGGGATGCCTTCTGGGGTTGGAAGGGTGCCAAAATGGTGGGATTTTCGGAATTTTTGGGTTAGGCATGCCAAAAATTTGTGTAAAGACGATGCACGCTTTTTTAAAGGAAACGCACAGGAAGCGTAAATAGGGAAATAGATTTTTTTAGTTTTTCGAATCTGGTAAGTTCGAATTACTCGAAAAAATCGGACCTCTCGTAAAAAAGTAAAAATAGTATTGATAGTATTATTAAAATAGTAGTATTGTTTTATTTTAAAAAAATTAAACAAATTTGCAGGATAAAATTTTGGCCGAACGGTTATTTTAGCCCGAAACATCGATTTTCTTATCGTTGTGTTAATGTCTTTTTTCTTATCCTTGTTATGAAAACCATTTAGGAACACGACGATTTTTATATTTTACAAATTGGGACCCAAAAAGTTAGTTGATTCGGAAAAAATTCCGGAAAACGGCCAGAAACGGAGAAATCGAACTTTCCACACGATCTGCTCAAACCGCCCAAAATAAACGAATAAATTTGAATTTTAGAATTTTTCACTAACAAAAAACGAATTTTAAAATAGATATGAATCTAGATAAAAATTAACGTACTCGACGTAAAACGTTCCATAAACAGGATCGTCGACCTGCTCCCAGCCGACGGGCAAATCCCGCGGATCCTCCCAGTGCGTGGTCCCAGTATTGTGGCTGGAAAAGACAAATTTAATTTTGGAAATTCGGATGAAATCGAGGTTGCCAAACCCCACATCTTTTGAATTTTTTAGCAAATTTGCATAAACCTTTGGGTTACGCCAAGATTCTAAAGACCAAAGTAAATCCTGGTTCCCTCGAAAATGGTGGGTCACTTTCGAAAGTTAATTTACCAAGGTTAAAATTTATTTTAACCCTTTAAAAAATATTTTTTTTTTTTTTTTTAAAAAAAAAAAAAAAAAAAACCCCTACCCAAAAATTCCCCCCCCCGTTAAAAAAAAACCAAAAAATAAAAAAAAAATATAAAAAAAAAAATAAAATTTTTAATAAAAAAAAAAATTAAAATTTAAAATTAATATTAAGCATCATTACCCTTAAAAAAAAAAAAAAAAACCAACACCCCCCCAAAATACAAGTAAAAAAAAAAAAGGGTAACAAAAAAAGAAAAAAACCAAAAAAAAAAAAAATATCCCAAACCCGCAGGACTACTCTTCCGTGCCGACCATCTCGCTGACGCATGACACCCAGGCCACCATCTATCTCGTCATGCTCTTTCAGATGGGTTCGTTTTTCAAGCGTTGTTGTTTTGTAGCGTAATTCATAGGCTCCATTTTTTCTAAGCGCTCCATTTTTTACGCCTCACACACTAAAAGTATTTAGGGCTGAGCCTGATCCTGACGCTGCTCGTCTCCATGTCCTTCTACCTGCTCGCCAAACGGCGCGCCAACCGCTCGCACTGGGAGCAGCGCTACTACACCACATGAGAGAGAGCAGAGAGGGATCGATTGGTAATGAATAAATATGATTCCCAGAATTTGGGGGTTGATTTTCCTGTCGTAATCGGGTCCAAAAGGCGAGTCGGGGCGTCGCGGCTGCGGTGCGTGTCGCGTTCATTAGCTTTCGCTTTACGCCTTTCGCGCGGTCGCTCCGCCACTCTCTACTGCTCTCTACAGCTCTCATTTTTTCTACCGCTCTCTCTCAGACTCTCTCGCTAGCTCTGTCTTTCTCGCTCTCTATCGCCCTGTCACGCTAGCTCTGGATCCGGCGATATCTCCCTCTCTCCCTCCCTCGCCACTACTCTCTCTATCTCTGCTTCTCTCGCTCCTTCACGTTTTTGTTCTCCTCACGCGACGCACGCGAAACGCGTTCCTGAGCCTTTAAAAGCATTCCTTTGTGCCCTAGACCTCCGTTTTTGCATGTCTTCCCGGGCCATCGCCGTGTGAATGTGGATGACAAACAAAGGGGCCCCCGAAACATTTTCCCATCCCCGCCGACGCCATGTTGCTGGATGCTGATTCGAATTCAAAAGCCATGCTGTTCAAGGCTAAAACGCGCTTGTGAATGGGAAACGGCCCAAAAAGGAGGGGTACTGTAGCTCGGTCCGATTCAAGAGATAGCCGTGATTATTTGGAGGAATGATGTAGTTTTAACTCATTCTCTCTCTCCCTAATTTAATAAAAAACTCACTCGATAAAGTACTTTTCCCCTTGATCATCGTAGGCGATCTCCCAATTTGGGGGCAGAGGGCCCTTGGATGGGCCCGATACCATCTCCGTCGGTCGCGGGGTCCCGTACAGATGGCCTGGAATGGGAAATAGTATTATTGGAATGCTGAAAAAAATTTTAAATCATTGGGTAGAAGAAGAGAGAGATAGAGCAAGAGAGGGAGAGAGAGAGAGAGAGAGAGAGAGAGTGAGTGAGTGAGCGAGAGTGTAGAGAGCAATCTAGTGAATACGAGACCGAGTGAGCGACAGCTGTAGAGAGATAAAGCGAAAGAAAGCGAGAGAGAGAGAGAGACAGAGAGAGACAGAGAGAAACCTAGAGAACGCGCTAAAGCGTGAGAGAGCTAGTGAGGGTGAAAGCGAGGTAGCAACAGAGGGTGTGAAAGAAAGGGAAGAAAGCTATAGAAAGCGAGAGAGAGAGAGAGAGAGAGAGCGAGAGAGAGAACGAGAGAGAGGGAGAGAAAGAGAGAGACGAGCGAGAGATTCACAAAACCAGCTCGAAAAATCCGGGTAAGTTGACAAATTTCCTTAGGATATCTTGTAATCCGCCACCCACGCTGATGATAATAATGACAATTTTCGGGTGGACAGAGAAAGCCGTGCTGCTGGCGAATTCTAATTGCCGCAGGGTGGGTGGTGATCGGCCCGGGGGAAAAGTCATAAAAGTGGTGAAGGCGACCCGAGCGAGACACGACGGATGGCCTGGAATCCGTTGTGGGTGGCGTCAAGTCGGGTGGGCGAAGAGGGGCGAAACGTCCATGGGAAAGCCCCGTAAATATGGGATCATATTTCGGGTGGTGGATGGGAAGGGGGAGGGCCGTTTTCTGCTGTGGTCAGCGTGGGAAAAATGGGCATTACGAGTTTTAGCATGCCTAACGACACCTGGCATGCAAATAATGCCAGATTTTCACGGCGTAATCGTTCCAAAAATGGCTTGAAAACGAAAAGACAGGTTTGGAGAGACGCATTACGAGTTTTAGCTTGCCTAAAGCCACCTGGATTGCCACGAAGACCACATTTTCATTGCGTAATCGGTTCGAAATGGCTGGAAATAGTGAAAAACAAGTTTAGGAACAAAGCTTACGAGTTTTTGATTACCTGAAGGTACCTGGAAAGCCCAGAATAGCCGATTTTCATGGCGTAATTGGTTCAAAAATCACTCCAAAGACGAACACTGCTCAATAAATTTAGGGGAGAAATCGAATGAGAAGTGCTGCTAGCTAGGCGTAGGCCGCTACGAGGCCAGCCCCAAAATCAGCCGCACGATCTCCGGGCCGACGCGCGGAAAGTGAAGCAGCGCCTGGAACGGCGGAAGGAAGGGGAAAGCGGGTGGATATCTGATCGGCAGAGTTTTAGGATTTGGTGTTGACCTGAAACTGGCCGCAATCGGCCTAAGTAAAGATGGAAAAATGAATCCAGCTGCGTATGGGGTCTTTATGAAGGCCCAAAAAATTTTCACCCCGCCCTGAGCGCTGTCAGGTGCAGGCGTGGAGAGAGAAGAGCTGGAGAGAAAGAGAGAGAGAGAACGAGAAAGATGCCCAGGGCGCGCGGTATTGAAAAAACCTACATCGGGGTAAGGGAAAGAACCAGGCGAGAGAGACAGATAGAGAAAGAGAGAGCGAGAGAGATAGAGAGAGAGAGAGAGAGGGAGAGAAAGAGAGAGATAGAGAAAGAGAGAAACAGAGAGAGAAAGGGACCGAAAAAATACGCAGATGTCCAATGTATGGGATCTCCACTTTGTGCAGTGGAATGTAGTGGAATTTGCATCAGGAATTAGGCCAATATTACGCGCATTTTTTGACAGTTATGTGATCTTTATCAAATACAAAATAATTTATAATTTAAGCTTCCTAACTAAATTCAAATCCAATCAATAATAAGGCGCAGTCGAGCCGGAAAGTCAGACGTCCAGCACCTTTTTTCCGGGTCGGCCTGACGGCCTGACCTTGGGATTAGGGGGGTACCGAGAGGGGCCGAAAAGGTGAAGGGGCAAGATTTGCATATGGGCGAGAGAGAGAGAGAGAGAGAGAGAGAAAGAGAGATACGGCCAAGGCTGGAACTGTGTGTACCGGCGCTTATGCCTTCACGATGGCTCGGATCGTGGCGGCTTGGGGATCAGAGGGGCTTTAGGAGTTGCTCCGCGTCGTTGACCTTATTTATGCAAATTAGGCAGCAAAGCGCGTAGATATTACAAGGGGCGATTTGGAAAATGATTCACACATTCCGCCGGTACGCTCCAAAAAAAATACCGACAACTAAAATAAAGCCGACAAGCGATAAAGCCTGGAAAAAACGCAAAAACTCAAAAAAAACTAGGCGCTAGGTGAGAGTTTCTGAGAATTCATTCCGAAATGAATGCAAGGCGTGAAAGGCGGAAACTAGTCAGCGGCTTGGCCCCGCCACCCAACTGAACGGCTTATCAAATGTGTCATGGACGGGGCAAAGAAAGAGAGACCCCGGGTCATTGCAGCCAAGCCGAAAATAAATAAGCGTCACTAGAATGCAGGCGTTCAAGCAGAGACGAGGCATTTGAATTTGGAGGCTTTTGGAGTCCGGCTGGTGACAGAATGAGAGAGAGCGAGAGAGAGCGACATAGAGGGAGAGCACGAGCGAATGAGGGAGAGCATGAGAGAGTGAGGCAGAGCGAGAGAGAACGAGTGAATGAGGGAGAACGGGACAGAGAGAACCAAAGGATTGAACAAGGTGATGCTTAAATATTAAATAATCTTTGCTAGCTCGGCAAATAAATATTCGTAAGAGAGAGAACTGGAGAGAGAGGGGAGCAAGAGAGAGAGAGAGAGAAGAGAGCACTAGAGATAGAGAGCGAGTCGAGTGATAAAACAACACGATCGTTAAATAATTGCCGCTAGGAAGAGAGGTAAATTATTCGAGAGAGAGAGAGAGAGAGAGATGAGAGAGATAGAGAGATACTTCCGACTTATCGTGAAAATAAGGCTCTAAATCCGTGAATCCTTTGCGACAACCGGCTTGCCAACGGCTACCACCTGTCCCATTGAAAGCCGCCTTCTCCTGGCCTTTTTGGGGGAACGTCTGAAGGGCTAATGCTTGTCCCCCTCCTTCTCCTTGCTATTCAAAAGAATGGATACAGGCTTATAAATAAGAGGCCGGGAAAGCCTCGCGCTTCCGTCACACCTTTCCCTCTGAGAATGTTGAAGGGTCTCAGAAATGGAAAATAAAAGTTTCTTCGATTTGAAAGCTGGTAAGCACGGCCTGGGAAATCAGAAAAAAGCTCGATAACGGTCGAAAAACGGAAATGACGTTAAGATATATTTAGAAAATATATGAAAAACTTCCTAAGAGCTCGGAGCCGGGAGATAGAGAGCAAGGAGCTAGGAGCTGAAGATGAAAGAAACTAATAGCAAAACCGGCTAGGGAAACTGACGCTATGCAAAAATTCACAAAAATCGATTGGGATCGAAATGGCGCGAAAATGAAAAAAAAATAAATCGAGAAAAATTGAAAATTGATAAAACGCGCGGTTTTACGGAAATTCAGCTCATTTTTCTAAAAAATCTCTTGGCTATTTTTTTTCTTAAAAATGCGGTGAGGTAAATAGTTCATCGGACAACGCAGACGCGGAAAAAAAGGCACAAAATATGAATGCTGACATTGCTAGAAAATCAGCGATAAAACTGGAAAAATGAGTTTACGAACTCTCCGAGCTAATGCAGACGAATTTGAAGTGTCGAGAATGGTTCAAAAAAAGCTATGAAAACCAGCGGAAACAACTGGATTCAATGGAATTAGCATATTCGAACTTGAAATCACGCCAAGTGGCCGATTCCAGGTGGTTGAGACCTGGCGAAATCAATGGCGTGTGCTTGGGGGCGCGTGGATGTATGGGTGAGGGCTAGAGGGGGAGGACAGGACAAGATGGCCATCTTTGGAAGGGGCATCGCGCAGGGGTCGATCCCAGGTGAGAGAGAGAGAGAGAGATAGAGGGAGAGAGATACAGGCAGACAGTGACAGGGGGGGTTATATGACCGGGGGTGAGCGTACAGGTAATTGCGTGTCTGTGTGCCCCCAGGTCAACACAACGTGCGCGTCTTTGACGGGCCCCAATTGCCCCGGGGGGATCCGCGGCTAAATTGTTGGTTTTCGGGTTTAAAGGGGTTGGTAACGCAAGAATCCATAGACCCATAGCATTCTCAATTTCGTGCCAAAATATGTACTTTTGCATTTACGGGGGGGGGGGATCAGGGAAAAACGAATATTTTTCGTTTTGTATAACATTTTTACAATATACACAGCGTAAGCGTTTCCGCATGTTTTTCACGTTTGCCTGGTTCAAAAACCTCCTAAATACAGATAATTGAAATAAACTAGATTATTAAAATATTAAAATAGCATATTAAAATATTAATAATAATAAATAGCATATTAAAATATATTAAATTAAATATATTGCTATTAAAATATTTATTATTGTGTCACTAGGGATTTTGCCCCTGGCTCACACCCCCGATAATGCCAAAGCACCAAAAAAATAATCGCATTAAGGCAAATCCTTGGGAAGCTCAAAAAATTCGCGTCTACCCGAAAAATTCTTAGGTGAGGTTACGGTAGAACACCAAAAAATTTGAAAATGAAAAAATCCGATTGTTTCGCCTCGAATGGTTTTTAACTGACCGGGATCGACGCGAACGTGCCCACGTGAGAATCAAAAAAAGCAGAAGAAGCTGCATGGGGGGGCCCTTGAAGACGTGGAAAGTGGCCGGGGGTCCCGCCACGAATCCCCCCGGATCATTGGCCCGATCAGCGCCCGTGCAAAACCGGGTCCTATTCTTTTTCAGGCGCGAAAGAGAGGGGCTGATGACGGGGGGAAAGGGGCAAACGCGCGCGTGCTAGCGCGCTGGGCTTGATGGCAAATTGGCCGCGCGAATCGGGGGCTGGCTGTTCAAGCCGGGGGTCTAGTTTCGGCACGAAGCGCGGTTTAAAGAAGCACGGAAGGCTGGATAAATTAAAAAATTTGCACATCGAGATCGGGCTTTTTTGAAAAATTCCCCTTCTCATGAAAATAGGCTCGCTAGTTTTCATCAGCAGATCTGTTAAAACACAAAAATTATAGCGAAAATAGGGTCCGATCGACCGCGTGCCGGAAGGCTTTTCCTTTTCAGCTTCAACCACCCCGGGGGAGTATCAATAGACTTTCGATCAAGCAGAAAAAAGAGGGTAAATACGCCAGGAGTAAATAGAGATTGCATCAAAACAAAGTGATCAGTTTCTAAGGTTTTTTTATGCGCAAAACTAACCCTGATAGGTGCCGTGCTCCAGCAAGTGACCCCCGTCCTTCAGCTCGTTGAAATGTTCGACCGTGACGAAGCGATAGTGCTCACCGTCGATCTCACCATCCCGCGCATCACGGGTCGTGACTGGAATCAGGTTGGATTTGACCTTAAAGGGACTAACAAGAGCCCAAATAGAGGCTTCCTATCGACTGGATCTGGACCGATAAGACGCTACGCCGCCGCTGCGCATGGCTCCAAAAAACCCACATGGAACAGTGCGTGCGTAGACATTGTCTCGTATCACCGTCTGAAGCTCGGGGTATTCCTTCTCTGACAGAATCAAGCACAAATCATCCGGGATTGCATCTAAAAATGGCATTATCGATTGGTTACGTCGACCGGGTCTCGACAGATACGTTTTTAAGAAACGCTGTCGAGACCTAGCCGAAAGTAGGGGTCAATCACGTCATTTCCCGGCTGTTTTAAAGGGATTGGCAAAGCGCCTATATATTTTTCGACAGCAGTATGTCTATCGCTATGGCCGCAAGTGCGACATGCGACGCGTGAGGCGCTAAACCCCCTGAAACGAAAGTAAAAAGTAAAACAGTGGACCGGCGAACGCATGCGTTGCGTGATGCGGCGCGGCTAATTAATTAGTTCCCCGTCAAAAATCCATAGCTGTGCCTTTCCGGTGCCTTTAATTCCCCCGAAATTTCCATACCTTTTGGAAGCACTTCAATGGCCAACTGATCCTTTTGGACGGATTGCGCTTCGAGGAGGGCCTGCGCTGTCGATCGCAGCATCCCGGAAACCGGTCTGAATTTCTTAGTTTGTTCTTTGTTCGTTTAAACGTGTTAGTCTCTAATTCACCTGAGCTTCCACCCCGGTTTTAAGGTGTTTCAGGGCCCACGACTTTCGTGAGACATAGGGCACGCTAATTGGGACCAGATGTTGGGTGGCGGGGTGCAGGGAAGTGGCCAAAAATCGAAAATTCGCGTCAACTTACATCTCGTCAATCGTTAATATGACGTCGCCAGGATTCAGCAGCCCGACAAGGTCGCTTTGCCGCACCATGTCCACCGTGATTAGCCTGGATTTAGGGCTTTTAGATCAAAGATTTTAGGCACGGGTAGATATTTTGCCAAAAATTCATTCCTTTGCCTAGAGCGTGTCTTTAAAGGGAGAGTGCCATCTAAGGTTCAACAAACCTGGCTAGCGCGGCTCCGCCCTGGATCGTAAACGAGGTCTCGGCATTCGGGACGCACGGTACTCGGATGAGGCGTCGCGTGCTTGTTGCAGAAACTGAAAACAAAGTTAGATTTTTCTCTAGCTCTCTCTCTATCTCTCTCTCTCTCTTTCCCTCCCTCTCCCTCTCTCTCTCTCGCTCTCTATTTCTCTACCTTTCTCTCGCTCTCTCGCTGTCTCTCTGACTCTCTCTCTGGCTATTTTTTTTCACTCGCCTGATCTCTCTATCTCTCGCTTTCTCTCGCTTGTTAGTCTATCTTTCTGCATCTCTCTCCCTGTCTTTATCCCTTGCTCTCTCACTCTCTCGCTTCACAGTTCTTTAAAAGTCCAGATCTACGAATTTCCCCATCCCTAACCCCCTAATTGCCATGTCAATTCCAGTCAGCCGGTATTGGTCCCCCCCTCTCCATCCGATGTCTATCATTTAGCCGAACCTTCCCCCCGAGCTGGTGGACGATGGCGATTTGTCAAGCTGAAGCTAGGCGCCAGGGGGCACACATTTGAAAAGAGGGCCCAGAGAAATGGAATTAGCGCCCAATGTCGAGGGTTAGAAAGGGGGGCATGGGTGGACCAGCTGTCGGCCGACCCGTGGGGTTCGCACCTTCACGTCGTTCCCCAGACACCTTCGCTTTAGCGGAAAAGCATGACGATTAAAGGGATTAGAGGGAAGGAACAGTGAGGGTTCGCGCAGATCCACCAACCGGAAAATGCCGAAATCCCGACGGCTCAAATCCGGAAAGGCCGAAATCCCGAAAACTAAAATCCCTGCAGCCAAAATCTCAACAGCCAGAAGCGCATCGTCAAACCCCCCGAACGAGCCAAAATACCGACAAGCTCAATCAGATCGTAAACCCGACAGCCATAATCCCGACGGGGAAAATACCGACAGCCAAAATTATGGCTGTCGGTATTTTCGCTACCGATTTATGGCAGTCGAGGTTGGTTTTTGGCAGCAAATTGAAAAGTACCTACCACGACCCTTTGACGATTTGCTATCGACAGAATCAGCCTTGGAGACGTCGTTCTCCTTCTCATTAATTGACGACGTCCGGTCCAAGCTGGTCGACGGACTCGGCTCGCACTCGGTGCCCATTTGCTCCAGGATTCGCTGTAAATATGTTTAAAACAGATGCTCAAAAAATTCTGATCAAAAACCTATAATAAGAATTTTATTGTCTAAATTTTCAGCCAAGGTAAAGTTAAAAGATTCAAATTTGGCTCAACAAAACGTGGTTTATGCGAGAAGGAGATGGGAGGCAAGGCAGAGGAGGAGGAGGAGGAGGCAGGTAGAAAACATTGTTTATGCTCCGGCCCCTTCGTCGTACGAGGAGCCGAGTGAAGGAAAATGACTCCCACGCAATAAACAATCCATTTTGTCCGCTTTTTCACCCGAACCCCCGGCATTTCCTGTTTTTGGCAGCCCGCGGCTTCAATGGCCCTTTAAAAATGAGGCAATAGTATGCGAAATTCGTGCAGTAATTTCGAAGTTCCCAATAAAAAAATATAGACCAGTTTTATTGCGTTTTTCACAAAACCTTGGCTTTATGAAGTTTGTACACTTTTTACAGTATCGGAAAATTTTGAATTTTTGGTAAAAAATTCATCAAAAACGAAAAAAACTCCAAATTATTGCATTTTAAAATAAACTACCAAAAACACTATAAAAAATATAAAAAAACATCAACAAGTTTGCATAGGGGGAGAAACAATAAAGCAATTCCACTCTGCTACCCCCCCGCTAACAGTCTCGTACCGATATATCTTTGTCAACATAAATTTTCGTAAATCTTCATGTTTATTGTTGAAAAGCTCTTAAAAATAGAATTTAATAGGGAGATATCCTTAAATTCGTGACGGGTTGAAAAAGCTATCGCTGGTCGAAGGTCGAAAAACCCAAAAAAATCGTGCCTTTCCTTGAAATTTCAAGAATATTGACAATTTAAAAACTCGAATTTTACAACGTTTTAATTCTATGGTAACGATTTCTTAGAAATTTAATTGAAATCGAAATAATGATCCATCAAAACGTCCAATAAAAACGTACCATATCGGCGCAGGGCCATGCGTAGTGCGGCGTTAGGTCTAACCCGGAAGCTGCTAGCATGGAAATGGGAACAGGAAAGCGAAAGTTTCCGATTATCAATTTTTTTAGGCAATCCTAGCTAATGCTAGTATTCGAATCTTATAACAACGCGCCAAGCCCATGAAAACACCCTAAAAACAGGCATTAATGGACGAGACGAGAGTGGTGCTTGTGGGATGACAGCACTTTCCCAGCCCCCCAACATCGCCAAGGGCAGCCATGAGTCATCTGGATTGGGGCGGTGAATCAAAATGTCTTTTTCCACCACTCGGCCGCCGCCCGACAACACTCTACGAAATTCATAAGTCGCCTCGTGAATTGAATTTCAGATTTCGTGCGGTGTTTGGAGGTGGGGAACGTAGTCATAGAGCTGGGAGAGCTTCCGGAATTCGCAAAAGGAAAAGGCAGAGCTTTGGAAAAAGTTTTTAAAATACGAAAGTTTAATTAAGAATTCAGCCAAAATCCCGACGACCTTGATAGCCCAAAATACCGACACCAGAATTTTATCCCAGAATCCCGACCAAATTTCTCGAAGCTACTTTAAATTCCACTTCCGCTTCAAAACAGTCCGTTTTTTAACAACAATGTTGCTAGTCCGTCTGGCTGTCGGCATTATGGCTGTCGGGATTTTGTGTGTCGAGATTCTCGACTATCGAAATTCGGGGTGTCGGGATTATAGCTCTCGAGATTTTTACGGTGGAATTTGGGGCGTCGAGATTTTGGCCTGTCGGCATTTTGGCTACCGGGATTTTAAGTGTCGGCATTCCAAAAACGTATGCTAACGCAAAAAAACAGCATAGTTAAGAAAAAATGTCTCCAAAAACCGATACACGCAAAAATTAATGGACCGGAAACGGTGTTGGAGGAAAAGGGTATGGCGCGCCGATTTCTCTGGGAATCGGGCTACTTGCCATTTTATGACCCGGGCAAAGGTCGATTGGGCTTCCGACGATTTTTAGGGCTAAAAAACTGGGACAAGCTCCAGACACTTTTACAATTTCACAAAAATAGATGTTTGGAGGCGGAGGCGAGAAGAGTAGAGGGAGAGAGAGAGAGAGAGAGAGAGAGAGAGAGAAACATTTCTCTCGAACCTCTTGAACTACGCGGCGTTCCGTGCCACCCGGCCCTTCAGAGCAAGAGTTTTTAGCGGGATTGCGTATCGTAATATGGAGGGGTCGGGATAAAGGTTTTTGGAGCAGAGGTTCCCACGCACCCGGCCGATAGCATTCTGAATCGACCGGCGGCGGCAAAAAGTTTTCGCGGCGCGCAGGCCAGCTGGCCGGGCCTGGTCGCAAAAAAGGCCACAGAAAAGCTGGTGCTCGGTCAAAAACGAGAGGGAGAGAGATGAGAAAGCGAGAGAGAGAGAGAGTGAGGATGAGAGAGAGAGAGCGAGCAAAACAACGAAGAGATGGCCAAGATTCAAGCATTAAAAAATTCCGGTAAAAATGGTGAGCTGGAACATATTCCGAGCATCCCTAGAGCAACAGAATGAGCATCAGAAAGCCGGAGAAAAAAAGAGAGAGAGAGAGCGAGAGAAAAAGAGAGCGAGCAAAAGGGAGAGAGAGCCAACCAAGTATCTGCTCCCCTCAATAGGAAGCTCGAAATTAGGTGGAGCGAGGGTTGGCTGAGCGAGGGGCAGGGCACGGGAGAGTCTCAATTTGGGCCCTCTGGGAGGCCCAAAGGGCCCAGGGACCCAGATTTTCCCCCCGGAATCCACTTGCCTGCAGCCGGTTCAACTCTTCCAGATCTCGGGCCAGGTCGATGGTGGTGGCATTCTGGAAATGGAGGGGCTTTAAAGGGAGTGTGACAGGCCGATTCTACAAAAAAATCAATTTTAGATGGGATTCTCACATATATTTTGGGTATTCAAAAAATCGCTTTTTTAGATATTTGTGTAATAAGCAATAATGTAATAAGTAAGTTTTGTCGCCATATTTTCATTTTTTTGGGCTGATTTTCCCCTACCTGCTTGGAGGGGCCTTCGCCAGCCTCGGCGTCAGCCAACGGGGCCCGCATCGAGAGCCGCGTCGCTTGTAAGGCCACTAGAAAAATTCGACTGCCTTTATACGATAAAAATAGAGTAAAAATCGAAAAAATCACATATAGAAATGCAAAAAAATTCTTTTTTGGAGAATTTGTCGCGAAAAACGTTCGATCCAAGCTTGCCAGACGGGTCCCAGGGGGCTCTCTCTCTCTTTCTCTCTCTTCTCTCTCTCTCTCTCTCTCTCTCTCGCTCTTTTCCCTTCTCCTTCAAAAATTAGCATAACAGAGCGACGGGCGGGGCCCCAAAAGGACCCAGCACTGCAAAATTCAATGAAAGAACCAAGGTTCAAGATTTTCACGACGCAAAAAAAACAGACGAATAAAGTCTGAATTACTGTAGTTTGTGGTCTACTACTCGAACCCCTAACCCGCTAATTTCGATATTCCCAGCTTTCCAGCGCAAGTGTACAAAGCCATAACTCAAGGTTCGCAAGGGGTGGGGGGAGGCCAGAAAAGCGGAAGGGGGCACAAGAAGAAGCATACGCCATGGGTGCTCGTAAAATTGTAAATGTCCCCTGGGGGGCACCAGACCCACCAGGCCCAAACCTACCACCAGGTCACCACCAGAAGCTCTGGCTTGTTGAGCACCAGAGTCCGAACTCCATAAGGGTAAGTGTTTGCGGGTTAACGTGATCTTTGCCATTCTTGTTTTTTTTTTTGCCTGATCGTAATTTAAAAAGGAACAATTCGATGATCTAAGAGGGGGTAGGATTTGTAGAATGTCGCAACCCTTTTAGGTGGCGGACGATAAAGAGCAAGAGCGATAGAACGCGAGAGAACACGAGGCAGAGAGAGAGAAAGAGCGGGAGAGAGAGAGAGAATGAGGGAGAGAATTTGCGCATAAAATACAATCCAGTAAAGAATGATAGCTCTGAACCTATTCCGAGCATCGTTAGGCCAACAGAATGAGCCTCAGCAAGCAGAGAAGGGACGGAGAAAGAAGAAGAGAGAGAGAGAGAGGAGAGGAGAGAGGAGGCAGGCTAAAAATCTCGTAAAGCTTGGTAAATGTTAATCTAGTCCGAGTATCCTAGACCAAAAGAATGAGCGTCAGTAAGCCAGAGAGCGAGAGAGAAAGAGCGAGAGAGAGAGCGAGAGACAGTGAGACAGAGCGAGATCCAAAGAAAGGGAAAAATAAAGGACAACTTCGATACCTCGGTCGATACCTAATTCGAATCCGGCCAATCTCAGAATTTTCAAATCCTTCAAAAACAAATTTCTGTTTGCAGCAAAACATATTTGGAACGCTTCCGGAACCACCACCCGCAAATTCCAACGCAAAAAATTGAGCCCCGCCGAGGGGGGAATCCCAGGAAAATGATCCTCTACCCCCGCCCTCCAGGGTTGGTTTGGGAGGAAGGCGAGACCGGGCCCCGGGTCGTTGCTCTAAATAAACAGAACAATTCCGAGGGGGGTGGATCGTGGGGGTTCACTAGCCCGATCGAGCAGTTCGCCCCACCATCCCAACCAACAACCCGTAAATAGCAGCAGAGCGGAATGGCCGGGAGGCTAATTATGGCAGGGGGTTGGGTGGGGAAGAGGGGGATTTTCGGAGTTGTTCGTTATGGGAAAACGTCAAAATCGCAACAGCGATAGCCGCGCGAGCCAAAATCCCGCAATCCCAAATCTCGACAAACAAAACCCAAACGGCCAGAATCGGGCGAGGCCAAAATCCCGACATGCAAAATCCTGTTTTTTAAAGGAGCTAACATTCAAGTTGGCGTCAAGCATATGGACGCACGGATCGTTGTTTGTCAACGTTTTGGCCTGTCGGGATTTTTCTTGTCGACATTTTTGTTGTCGGGATTCTCGTCGGTCGGCATTTTCGATGGGGAGATTTTGCCTGTAGGAATTTTGTTGTCGGGATTTCGGTTGTCGGGATCATCAGTCGGCCGTTATTTTAAAGGGAGAGTGACAGCTAATTGGAGAAAAAGATACCGAACGAGACAGCGTGGAAGAGAGAGAGAGAGAGAGAGAGAGATAGAGATAGAGAGACCATTAGCGTTACATGACGGAAGAAGGCATTCTTAACTTCAATTTGAGGCTGAAATTACGCGTGGGCTTGGACTTAGCCTAAGCTCAAGCCCATTTTTGTCGACATTTTCAAAGCTAGTCTGGAAAAAATTGGATTTTTGGAGCTAGAATTTTATAAATTAGGCATTAATTCCGGAAGTCAGATTCAGAAAACCGACAGACGAAATCTAAAAATATTTTGGAAAACTGAAATTATTGAAATTAGAAACCTAAGGCAATGGGGTGCCGGAATCAATTTTATAAGACGGGAACCCAGGAAGGTGGCAGGCCCCAGAGGGGGATCAAGCTGTGAGAACGGGTGGGGAAACACCAGTGGGGGAGGAGCAGGACCCACGATGAAGCTTTTCCCCCTCTCTGTCTCGGGGAGGACTCCCTAGAGAACGATAGATAAAGAGGGGGTGAGGGGCAGCAGCGAGTGTCCGTCCGGTCAAGCCATATGGGCCCTTCCTTGGCCCTCTCCTTTCTCTCTACCACCACCAAACATATGAGAGGGGCATCCCAATCTCGCGGCTCCTCCTTACGGCCCAGTGTCCTCTTTGCACCACTAGCCGACACACACACACACGCACATTTACGACACCGGGGAGCGCGGATGGAAAGTTGGGAGGCGAAAGCCGCTAATCCATTCGGTATTTAGATGTGGAAATTTTTTGAATTTAAGGGGATCGTGTAGATCAGGCGTTGCAAACAGCCAACCGATTACGCCATGAAAAAAGGTCGAGAACGAGGGCGAGAGAGAGAGAGGGAGAGAAGAGAGAGAGAGAGAGAGAGAGAGAGAGAGAAAGAGAGAGAGAGAGAGAGAGAGGGAGAGAGAGAGGAGAGAGAGAGAGAGAGAGAGAGAGAGAGAGAGAGAGAGGAGCGGAAGGGTAAGTGAGCGTGAACGAGCGCGCGCGTTTCAGCGAGAGAACGAGGAGAGAAAGAGAGAGCGAGAGATAGAGAAAGAGAGAGAGAGAGAGAGAGAGAGAGAGAGGGAGAGAGAGGAGAAACAAAGAAAATCTAAATTAGTACCAAAATTGAACCCAAAAGTGGTAAAGTCGACTGGAAATTGGGCAAGCTCCCCCCTCGTGGCTTGAGTGTTGTCTGTTTGGCGGTACGTGAAGTCCGTCTCTCTCTCGCTCTCTCTTTCTCTCTACCATGTGAAGACCCTGGAGGGGTTCCGAACGGTTTGCGTGTTGACTCATCGAAGGTCCCACAGCAGCATCAGCCCAAAGTGGTTCCCCTCGATCTTGGAGTAGCCAGCTAAACTGTGTACCCTTCGGCGGATCGGAATAGATTTTCTAGGACTGTAACCAGACTTAAATCTCACTTTAAATACAATAATTAGAAGGCAAAATAAAAAACCTCAGGCTGAGATCGCAAAAAAAAGTTTTAAAAAATATGCTGGTCCTGATGTCGGCTTTTTCATGTCGGTCTTCTTTATTACAATTTTGCCCTCCGGAAGCTTGTCAGGTTGGGGAAATAGTGGCTTATCGTAGCATAGCGTTGCTCGTAAATACCGAAATGTGCGCAACAAAAAATCCTAATAGGGGTTTGCTTACGCTTGGCAAGCTATAAAGGGTAAATGCGCAGCATAGCTCATAGGTATGGTAAGGCACGTATCAAAAAAAGTAAAACCGGGGGTAAAACCTAATACGTTTAATGTAGCTTATAGCATAGTGTAGTATATATCGTAGCAAAACCTAAGTAATGTATTAAATAAGCAAGATCAGCCAGAAAGTAAGATCGAAAAGTGAAATCCGTTTTCGCTAGGTACCTTTCTAGCCTCAACCGGCCCGTTCTGTTAATGGGGTCAACCCCGCTTTTGTATGGGTTCAAGGGGCCAGAAAGGGAGGATCCATTTCATCCAACCTCAAACTGCTTATGGACGAGTCGGGACCGGGCGAAGTTCTTTAAAGGGGCTAGAAAACGCGAGAATCGACCTCTTCGTGGGCTAGGTCTCGACAGCTATAGGAAGCCCTAAAACACATTTAATTTAGCTTCAATGCGTCTAAAACGCGAGATGTCGCATAGTTTAGGGGCGTATTTTGGAATGTGGCGTATCTGTCGAGACCGAGCCAACCGGGGGGTAGATTCGCGCACTTGCTGATACCTTTAAAGTTTAAACGGAATGTGCCACGAACCGAACTTTTTAAATATTTTTGGTGAACAGGAAATTGCCCCGAGAAGTAACTCCAGCGAGATGAGAGAGCGAGCGAGAGAGAGAAGTCAGAAATTTCCGGTTTCTTTGGCTTCTCGAAATTCGGCATTCAGCGTCTTTTGTGAGCCCGGGCAGTCGGAACAGAAAATTGGGACCGATTATCTGTGCTCATGGCCGGGCAGAGGAGCGCGGCGGAATTGTAGGTCTACGCCGAAGCGTTGGTTTTATAAAACGAAATGGTAGTATTGACGGTAGATGGTTTGGATAAGTTGGGACGACGGATTGGGAGATAGAAAGAGCGAGAGAGAGAGAGAGAGAGAGAGAGAGAGAGAGGGGGGGGCAGAGGTATGCTGAAAGAGAACATAGCGACAGCGAGAGAGCGAGAGAGTGCGGGATAGAGAGCGACAGAGAGAGAGAGAGAGAGCGGGAGAGGGAGAGAGGGAGAGAGAGACAAAGAGAGAGAGACAGAGTGAGAGAGAGAGAAAGCGAGAGATTACATGCGCACATTTCCAAATCATTCCAAGAGTTTCCAAAAGTGTCCAAGAATTATCCGATGCATACAGGAAGGTGCGGATTGTGACTGAAAAAGGGCATCGTGGGTAGTCGAATGGCCTTGGTGCTCCAATCGGGATTGGGGGAGCAAGGGAGCAACACCAAGGGGGGTGTTCGCCTTCATATCAAATAGTCAAGGGCTGGGGAACGGGGGATTCGCGCGAAAGCCCCCCGTTCTCCGATTGATATATCCCGTATCAACCACCACCCCCTCATCAATAAGCGTCAAGTTGAAATTGATGGCCTGACGAGAATCGTGGAATGCGGGAATATCTAGATTGATTGCGAAGTGAAATTAGCCCCTATTGGGGGAGTCTCAAGTCGACGGGATTCTGAAGGGTCTCAGCAAGATTGCCCACTTTTTGGAGGGTTATTGAAGAATTTACTATTTTTGTCGCCCTCTGACAGATATCGATGGAGAGAGGGAGAAAGCGAGAGAAATAGAGAGAGAGCGAGAGACAGAGAGAGAGTGAGAGAGTGGGAAAGATAGCGGGCCAGAAGAGAGAGAGAGAGAGAGAGAGAGAGAGAGAGAGAGAGCGAGAGAGAAGGGGAAGAGGGGAGAGAAGAGAGCGCGAGGATAAGGGAGAGAAAGGGGGGGAGGAGGGGGGGGAGAGGAGCGCGCGAGAGAGATAGAGAGAGCCAGATAGAGCTAGAGAGATCGAGGTAACGAGAGAGTGCGAGATTGAGAGAGATTGATAGCAATTATTTCATAAACTCTATTAAACCGCGAAAACTCTTCCTAAATATCCTCTGCTAGTTGCCCTCCGCTCCTCAATGGCCTCTTCTAACTTGCCCAAAAGCATTGCCACGCGGCGCGACCGCGACGTTCCACTACGGTTGGACGGTAGCTTCGGAATCCTAAAAAATCCTTTAGCTGCCTTTAATTGCAATTTTTCACAATCCCTAGGTTGGTCATTTTTCCAAAATATCTTCTACACCACAGAAACGGTCCCCAAAAATAATTTTCCTGTGAAAATCCCCCTTCAGCCATTCCCAAAAGGTCTCTCCTCCCACCGAAATTCCTGAATCAGGGGCACCATGGCAACTTTCTGGCCGACGTTTTACCCGCCGCATCTGAATTTCTCAGGACCGCCCGGGCGCCTAATTCCGGTTGACGTTTTTGGAGCTGTCGGCTGTGAGCCGGCGGTAAAAAGCTGGGCACGATACGAAATTCTGGAAAAAAACAGAGTGGTGAGAACGGGCGCGCGTCATCTGTACAATTTTGGAGACCACGGAGTTTGGGTGACGATGCGGCGGATTTTGGTCCCGTCAAACTGCAGTTCGCAATTTCTTGGGGTTTGCAAATTATTCTTGCAGATCTCTGAGTTTGGCGAGATCCTAGAAAGAAAGAGAAAGCTTCGTCCTGACTTGGTTTAAGTTTCTTAGATTTCTTAGCTTGGGCTTAGGTTTTGGACCGGTTTTTTCTTTGGTTTAGGGTTCTACTTAGCCTTAAATTCAGGCTCATGCTTAGCTTATGCTTAGCTTATGCTTAGGCTTTAGTGTTGGCTTAGGATTAGATTCAGGCTTCGTCTTATGCTTAAGCTTAGTTTGACCTTAAGCTTATACATACAGTGGCGGACAAAAGTTTCCAACATTTAGTTTTTTGGCTCTATTTTGCCGATTTAGTGTGGAAATGTTCTCTAGATCGTATTCATAGCAGCACTCGGCGTGTTTTTTTACCTGCAACACGCTTAAGACCACAAATCCGCAAAATAAAAAAGTTTGATAAAATTCTCAAAAATGTTGATGACAAAAGTTTCCAACATTTTTCATTAATAGCTCTGCGGAAATGAATGGCGTCCTCTGGAGTGGTAATATTGATGCACAATCGTGTAACATAATTGGGGTGGATCATTCACGGTTGCAGATTAATTTACAGGGTGTATCAAAAAAAAGTTCCGAAGTTTGTCCCCAATTATCTCGAGAAGGAAAAATATTTCACCGTGCGTTACCATGCCAGAATGCTTAAATATGCTGGGTATGAAGATTTAACACAACTTGATTTTTTCGATTTTTGAGTATGCAACTGTACTATTGACGCGGGTCACGACCGAAAATTGTGCGTTCTTGAACGGGTGGTGGGAAAATTCTGATTTTTGGCCTAAAAATAGTTGATATTTGTAGAAAGCTAACGGCCAAGTCTTATAATTTTTCAAGCTCTACTTCTTTTTTAACAAGGAAAACAAATTTCCCTGTTTTGCCTATTTCCTTTAATTCGCAACCTCTTCAAATACGCGCCCATGGCTGATCTTTGCAGATGGTGTCTCCGAATGATAACTTAGCACAACACCAAATTTTACCTGATCTATGGTGTTTTAATATTGCTTGCTAAAACGTGCCCCAGAGGGATACTGTAGTTTTTGTTTTTCGCGTTTTTCTTTTTATTGTAAGCTGCGATTTTGCTGAGAATTTTATCATTGGTAAACACCAATAAGGGTCACCTATAGGCTAAATATCGCGAAGTTCTAGCCATACACCTTCCCAAAATATGCAAAAAACTTATTTTTTAATTTAGCCACGAAAATGTCTAAATATTTTGATGCATCGGACCAAAAACTACTATTATTTGTTTTCCCAAAGGATCGAAACGTTTCTATGGTGAAAAGAGCGAGAAAACGGCGATTTTTTGTTTTCTACAGTAACCCGCATGGAGCGCGTTTTAGCATGCCAAGACAAAATTCCACAAAACACCAATTTTTCTAATCTATAATGTTTTCTGGGTAATTATAAGAACGCAGGCAAAAAATTGCTTAATTTCTGTGGTAACTGACAAAGTTATGAGGAAAAGTGGAAAACTCTCCTCGGGGCCCGATTTTGGACCCGAGGCCCCGCGCCGAAAATCGACTTTTTGAAAATGAAAAAAGCACCGGGGTTTGGTGGATACAATTAAAGCACGCATCGAACTGTGTATGAAAGCAGAATTCTGGTATGATCTGGCTGAAGTTAATGGTTAATCTTGATTTAAATCCCGAAATTAACGTTTTTGAAAAGCTGACTTTGGCGAGCTCTTCTAAATTCGTTTGCCGTGAAAAGGTTTTGTATTTCCATGGGTTCTAGTTGAGTACCCAAGCTTGATCTATGCCAGAAAAGTCGGGGCTACTATGGCTTCGAGAATTTTTTTACATCGCCTCGAATTCGGGTATATTTGGGCTCTTCATGAATTTCTTTTGAAAGATCGGATGGCCCAACAAATTTGTAAATATAATTTTAGAATGCGCCCATTAAGCAGTATTAAATAAAATTATGACAATAATTCTAGCCGCGCAAATGAATTTTATAGACTGGCACGAAGGTCTGCGAAATAGCACGAACCAACCGTTTTGGAGGCGCTAAAAAGCAACCTTCCAAATGGGTACGGTAGCTAGAAATTGTGTACATGATAGATGGACCCCAGTCCTACACAACGAAGCAAAGCAAACACCGAAATTCTATCTGCAATTTTAGAAATATTTTTCCAAAGTTCGGTTTCGGGACTTCGAAAAAATCCATGACCAGGGGGTCGCCGAAAAACTCAAAAATCCGCGGAACTGAAATTTTTTTTGAAGTGTTTGTGCGATTGTACAAAGCTTGTGGGTATGCCAGAACAACTTATTTTGAGGTTCCCGCCATAAGTTTTTTTAATATTCGAAATTTACGAAATTTCTCCATACTAAATTTGAGCGCGCTTTAACTTGCCAACCAGACCTTCGAAAATTCCAAAATTTCGGAGGTGCGTAGGGGCAGTTCTTATGTATCCACACTGTGAAAACTGAAACCGCTCGACCACCAGCAATTCACAAAAATGCAAACGAAGTTTTGCCGGAACGCACAGTTTTCGGGTGTCATTTGTATTGATACGTCGCCAAAAATCGAAAAAATCAAGTTGTGTTAAATCTTCATACCCAGCATATTTAAGCATTCTGGCATGGTAACGCACGGCGAAAGATTTTTCCTTCTCGAGATAATTGGGGACAAACTTCGGAACTTTTTTTTGATACACCCTGTATACAGCTCTCTGGAATTTTTTGGAAAAATCTATTTTAATATGGGAATTCCACATTTTGGCTTCTAGCTCTCCAAATTCTAATTTTTGTCCGAATCTCGATATACAGTCCGATCGAGCGCCAAAGACAAACATTTTGGTATAAAATAGCTTCGTGCTTCTGAGCTGCGGAAGAAGCTACACATGGATCAATTTTGCGCGCGGTGCAACTGCGTCTATTTGTTAGAGACGGCCTCCCATTTACTATGCGCGCCACTTATGAGGCGCGTCGACCGTCCGTATCCGTTTGGATAAGCGCATTCATGAAGCCCATGTAATAGCAAAATGTTTGTCTTTTCGCGCTCTATCGGTCCTTATATCGATATGCAGACAAAAACTAAGATTTCGAAAGTTAGAAGCCAAAATGCCGAATTCCCATATTAAAATCGATGTTTCTAAAAAATTCCCGAGAGCTGTAGGAATTAATCTGCAACCATGAATGCTTGAACACAATTATGTTAAACGATTTGGCATCAACATTACCACTCCAGAGGACGCCATTCATTTCCCCGGGAGCTTTTAAAGAAAAATGTTGGAAACTTTTGTCATCAACATTTTGGAGAATTTTATCAAACTTTTTTATTTTGCGGATTTGTGGTCTTAAGCGTGTTGCAGGTAAAAAAACACGCCGAATGCTGCTATGAATACGATCTAGAGAACATTTCCACACTAAATCGGCAAAATAGAGCCAAAAAACGAAATGTTGGAAACTTTTGTCCGCCACTGTAGGCTTAACCTAAGATTCGGCTTTCGGCTTCGGTGGCTAACTTGGCTTAGGCTTAGACACGGCGTATTCTTGGAGTTATTGTTAGGGGTATGCTTAGGCTTGGATGAGGCTTCGGCTTAGCCCTACGCTTAAGCTCAGGCTTTGACTTAGGATACGGCTTAGGCTTCGGTTTAGGTTAGGCTTAGTTTTTGGCTTAGGTTTAGGCTCCGACTTATGCTAGGCTGACCTTTTTTAAGCAAGCCCAGCCTTCCTGTATCATGTTCGGAAGCTTCTGACCTTGTGCTTTGGAATTTTCGTAGGTTGCTTTTCGACCCCTTACGATAGTTCCGTTATTTACCAAATGACGGCAGCCCCCTTTGGGCTGCCACCTTCAAAACGCCCACACTTTCAATTTCACTTCCCCCCACCCGACCCAAATTCAATGGCCACATTGCCGGGCCCTGAGAATTTTGAAGATTTGACGATTGGGACTCCGCAAAAATTCCCGCATCAATTTAGCTGGGCCCAGTATCGCGATGCGGGCCCTATCAATGGCCCGCAATCGCAATTCACCTTTTTGTGTGTGGATGGGAAATTTTTGGGGGTTTGGGATGTCCATCAAGCACTACGGTAGCTGGCTGATGAAAGGTGTTTTTTAGGAGAGTCCGGAAGTGAGCAGAATTTTTGGGGAGCTTGTGAATTAGTGAGAGCGTTTCCACGGATCTACGAAAAGCCTCAATTAGTCGGAACAAACAATTTTATAGTCAAGCCTAAGCTAAGCCTACTCTAAACCGGTGTTAAGCCTGAGCTAAGTCTAAGCTAAGCTTGAGCATACGCCTAAGCTTAAACCTATGCTACCTATGATAAGCCTAACAAGGGAACCTCACGCGGACAGGGTGGAATTTCGGAAAACGCTCGCGGCTACCCCTAGGTAATCGGCCCTTGCGGTCACGATGCACTTGTCAGATTTTTCTGAATGCCCCTGTGGACAGAGATACAGCACTTCCGGAAAATGATGATTTACATGCCAAAAATTAGCATAGAGGGATGGTTTATGAGGCTCCCCGATCACTATGGAATCACCAGTTGAATGGCCGAGTGGTAAGCAACTCGCTTGATAGGATACTGACGAGGGTACGGATCCGCTCACGATTTTTTATTTTGCTTTTTGGCCGAAATTTTTGCACAAGTCCAGAACATCGCCAAAACCGACCAAACCCGTTACTTTATCCAGAATAATTCATTCATTTCCTGGAATTTTTTTGCAAAAAGTAAATTGTTAGGCATTTTTCGCAAGGATTAAAAAAATTTTACGCATGCAAATCACATTTTCCGGAAGTGCTGCATCTCTGTCCACAGGTGCATTCAGAAAAATCGACAAGCGCACGTGACGCAATGGCCGATACGGGGTAGCCGCGAGCGTTTTCCGAAATTCCACCCTGTCCGCGTGAGGTTCCCTTGTAAGCTAAGCCTAAGCTAAGCCTAAACTAAACCTAAGCCTATGCCTAAGCCACGCCTAAGCTAAGACTAATACTAATACTAAGCCTAAGCCTAACTACGCCTAAGTCTAGCCAAAGCTTAAGCTTAAGTCTACGCCAACCTTCCCATTTCCCAACTATTATTCCCTAGTTTCTTTGCGTCCGTAAGTAGGTGTAGCCCGTCACTCTCCAGGCGATCCCGGAAATGGAGCATTGCTATAATGTGGCATTGTGCCAGCTCGAGTGGTGGAGGTGAAAGGGCGCGAGAAAAGCTTGTGTCTTGTAAATAACAAATCTTTATTCACGCGACAATTCGACAAAATATTGTTTGGGCGGGCGGAGGTGGAGGAAGGGTCTTGCTGCTGTTGGTTGATGTTGGTGATGGACGTGGGATAGCTGAAATTCAAATAAATTAATTACACCTAAGCTAGATTATTTTTAAGCTTTTGGAATCCAATTTTATAAGAATTATTCCAAAAATTACCGGCTTATTCTTAAAATCGCTTCCAAAAGGTGTTTGCTAACCTGCCCGGACCCCTGAACCGCGACGCGCAACGCACGCGGCGTATGCTCGCGTAACGCGACCGCATCGCGTGTGAACTCCGCCGCGACGCGACTGCTTCGCGCCCAAAACCCGACAACGGGACAGCCAAAAAGCAAGACCCACCTCACTTTCTCCGCTTCTCCATGAGCACACACTGGATGGGGGAGAAGTAGCAGTTCTTGAACGAGTTGAGCGCGGCCCGCTGCTCGATCTGCAACGGCTATCTCCGGGAATTCCGACCCATCCCCACACCCCAAGCCTAAGCCCCAGGCCTAAGCCCAAGCCTAGCAGGCAGTTAACCAAGGCTTAACGGAAATTGGCTGCAAAAAATATTCGAATTGGCGCCGGGAATGATTTTTAAAGGGCCCGGGAAGCGGTAGATATCTGGGAGTATCACTTGCAAAACTTGCCGAACCCTTTAAAGAAACGGTGGCATGGTAGAATCGACCCCTAAGCCGGCTAGGTCTCGAAAGATAAGCTTTGCGACAAAACGCACTTTTGCTGCTTTCAAAGTCGTTTTTGAACGGCGCGTCACCTTCGAGACCTAGTTGCACATAGAGGTAGATTCCGCCAGTTACCAAACCCTTTAAAGAATCACTGAAACGTTTTATTCGACCCTCAAACATCTGGTCCTCGACAGCTACGTTGCGTTCCAAAACCCCGTATTTAAAGCTGATTTCAAAACGACTTTAGGCCGGAACGTAACTGTCGAGACCTAGTTATCAATGGGGTAGTCTCGGACGCTTCCGGGTCCCTTTAAACCGAGGATAAACCGATAATAAACCAAGAGAAGAAGCGGGGAGAATATACGCTCGGCTCGGCAACCACCACCATACTTTCTGCGCTCGACGGCGCGCTATTCGCGGCGCCTCAAGTTACCTCAATTTGCCCGCCGGTTGAATGGGGATTTTTTTGAGAATAATTTATGCAAATTTTGATGAACTACGGTAGATAATTGAGCTTGGTTTTGACATATATTTTTATAGACGTAAAGAGACTGCAAAATTATGATTCTTGACTATAAAAAGCTGTAAGGTACCGCAAGAAATCGGAAAAATAACGTTATTAAAAGTGATCGGAAATTCGAAGGAAATAGATTTTTCGAAATTTCAATGCGCTGAAATGTCGATTTGCGGAATTTTTATATGAATAATTGAGGTAAAAATGTATCGAAATTTCGACGAATTGAAATTTCGACAAAATGAAAATAAGCCGAAAAATGTTTCGAAAATCTGTTCCAAAATTTCGAGCTTTTTCAATGTGATCAATAAAGTTCGATTTTTCAAAATTAAATATATTTAAAATCACGGCAAACCGTGCAGAACACCCTCCCCCCCCCCCCCCCTCTCTCTCTCTCTAGTTCTCTGCCTGGCCGACTACCTGGTGGGGCGACCGTTTCGACATCTCCTGATTCCACGGGCTGGCCAGTGCTCGAGCCGTCTCGAATTGCCGGAGGGCAGCCCTGCAAAAACACGCCCATTAATGCGCATACGAAATTCGGGTAGCGCAGAAAAAGGCATTAAAAACCCCGTTAAAACTGGCACCAACGGCCTCAAGGAATTTCCTGAAAAAATTTTGAGATCGAAATTTTTGTGAAAAATTCCCGATTTTAAAGGAGGCAAAGCACGCCTTTTCAGCGCTCGACGCACACGCAACGCTTGAATGCTCAGGTTACGTTCTCATTTGTTACAAGTTTCTAGTGCATTATCGGGGGGACGAGCTGAAGAGAAAACAAACTTGTCCTTAGTATCCAATTTTTCTAATATAAGTAGAGGAAAAATTCTTTTTTTTATCATTCTTAATCGAAAAATTTTTACGATATTTTATGAAAAAATACCAAAAAAAAAACTGTCCGATTTTCGACCAAAATTTCGGATTTTTACTAAAAATGCTAGAAAATGCTTCTTATTAAGTCAATAGGTATTTCTGTGCTTAGCGTAATAAAAAATTCTCTAAAAAATTCTCTAAAACTCCTTACATTCTGCGGTTGTAGAAAGCCTGGGCCTCGTGGTCGTCGATCGGCTGCGCGGTGCACCTGGAAATTCAGCTAATTCAATAAATCAAATTTTTAGGGCCAAAAGTTTCTCCAACTAAATTCAGAACCAATCCCCGCTTTGTTTAGAGCCTAGCATGAGGTCAGAAATCTGGGTCTAGCATCTTCAGCCGCTAGGGGGACTAAACAACAATCCCACCCCCAACACCACTGGCCATCCATTAATTGCAAATTGTGGAATTGGCTTCCGGATCCTTGGCGTCACTCTCTCTCCTCTCTCTCTCTCTGTCTCTCTCGCTCTCTCGCTCTCTCTCTCTCTCTCTCGCGCTTCCAAACGCAACCAATTCCTCTTCCAATTTATAAGCCGCACCCTAGCATCCGCTTCTGCTAGTCGTACCCCCAAAGGAAAGATCGGATCGGAAATCGGATGACTCGAATTTTTCCCGAGAAATTGTTGCAAGCCCAGGCAAGCTAGCAAAGAGCTCCTGCCTACTCTAGCCATAATCCGGACAGCAACCCTATTCAGTCTATTCTTCCATTCTGCCCTCCCTAATCGGCGAGGTGGTGTCTCAAACGATGTGTGCTGAATTGGTAATCTAGAGACCCGTTTTACCCCGTTGGCTGTTGTATAATTCGAGTGTCCCAGTGGATTCTAGCCACCTCTCAGAACATCATCACCTCATTTGACTTTGTAAAGGGCGGGGGAGTCAATTTTTACCCGTCGACCAGCGCAGGGGGGAACGCCATTTTGCTTCCGGTCTCGAAGAAAAGAGTGTGGGGGGGGCTTCTTTACAATCGTTGTACTAAATTTGCCAGAAAATGAGAGCTGCTATCTACTAGCTATCTACTAGCCCATTTAAACCTTGAGAAACTTTTTCTCGACAGCAACAGCCGTCCAAAATTTTTTAAAAGATGAGAATTGTTGAGGATCGATCGTATCAACTGCATCGGTCACATCGCCAAAACTCCAAAATGCACTTAAAACGGCTCTTTATTAGGCCGAGTTCAAGTTTCTTCCTTCCTCAAGAACTTTCCCCATATCAATCCCTGTAAAAAACGATTCTTTCTTCGATCGGCAGTCGTTTGTGCTGGCCCTGCGCCAAATGCCGAAACACATCGGCTGCGGGGGGGTAAACGAGTAAATTCGTGGAATTTGCTCGCCGTTTACACGCTTCACTTTCAGGGAGGGCCGATCGAATTAGATTTGGGGGAGACAAGGGCATCTTTTAGGAGGTCAGGATGGCACAAAGGGGATGATATTTTTGAGAGAGAGAGAGAGAGAGAGAGAGCAACATTGGGATGCGTCGTCCATGATGTGAAGAAGACGACATGAATACCCGAGCATCGTTGCCTCGACCCCCAAAATGGCCCCCCGATATGGCGATTTTTGGCACGAGCCTCTCGGCTATATCCGGCTTCTCCCCCCGGGTTCCATTAGTACCGGAAAAATAATTTTTGATGTCAACGGCCAGACCGGGCGGCTGATGCAAAATAATACAATGAGCGTGGACCCTGTTTTGCCTAGGACAAAAAAGGGGATTCTCTGGGGATTATAGAGACGATTAAAGGGACCGGGAAGGCTGAACGGGAATTCAAGTCATAAACCCGGGAGCCAAAAGCTTTTGGCCGTTATTAAGCGCAGGGCCAAGCCTAAGCCTAAGCCTAAACCTAAGCTTAACCTAAACCGAAGCCTAAGACTAAGCCTAAGCTTAACCTAGCTCAAGCAGAGATCACCGGGGCGTTATTCAAAAACGCAATGTTCACCCGTTTATCCAACGTTTTTTTCAGCGCCATTGCTCTGCCTGCAGGTGACAGCCACGATTTTATGGAATTCAGATGAAAAAGACAAAAGAAAAACGCGTCTGGGTGGCGAGCGAGCAGAGATTCTTTAGGAACGGGTTGAACGCCGAGCTTACTGAGCGGGACCGAGGCTCGAATTCACATCTACGCGGGAGCATGAGCGCAAATTCAGACGAGAAGCCTAAGCATAGGCATGAGCCAAAACCCAATCCTGAGCCTGAGCTTAATCCTAAGCCCAAGCCTAATAAGCTTTCTAACCTGTGCTCTATCCTTCCCTAGCTCTTCCCAAAGATCCCCCGCTAACTTGCCAGCTTCCTCTCTGACTTGAAAACCCCTTTAACCAAGTTATAATCGGTCCTCCACTTACCGTAGGACGAGGATGGAGGCGAGGAGGGTGACGAGGAGGGCTCTCATCATTTTTGAGAATGGAAGAAGGCTGGTGGAGGAGGAGGAGTGAAGATCCGGGCGGGGAAGAAATGGCCGGGGGCCAACCACAAAGGGCCCATCGAGAAGGGGGCGACCCAGGTGAAGGGGCGGGCCCTCGTCCTCCTATAGCATTAGAGCGGATGCTTTTAGGACTTCTAAAGGGACGGTCACGTCCGGATTCAAGCTGTATTTAGCTGTTTGAATCCTTTAGCTACCGTAGTGGGGAACGTACTGTAATACTGTAGGGTATCGTTACTACTGAGGTTTACTATAGCAGCGTAGTGCACGTAGTATCGTTTCGTGCTGTCAATGCGTACTGTAGATTACGCTGTCTACAGCAGCGTTCATGGTACTGTTGCGTACTGTAGCGTACCGTAGTGTGCACTGTAGCTCTTATAGAAAAGATCCTCGATAAACACGTTTATTTCGACTGCACAAACCTCAAAAAAATGGAGTAGTAAGCCAGCTAAAGGGCCGCTAAAGGCAGAAATCCATAATGTCCATGGAGGTGCCGCTCTGCCTTCAAGGGGCCTTTAAAACCTTTTTAACGTCGAAATCAATTTTCTAAAACCTCTGAAGTGTTGGCCGGTGGTCAATGCAGTGGAAAAGTAACGCGAGTTGCAAAAACATCCGGATATGGAAATTTATAAAACTACAAAAATACGATAGAAATATGGTGATTTTCTTAATGCCAAGATTATACGATAAAAATCATTTAAGGTTGAAATTAATAGTATTTAAAAACCAAGATTGTCAAATTTCGGCTGTGCCGGCGCCTCGATACGTCCCTCCAGCCAGTACGTCACCGCCGGGCCCTTGCCCTAAAAATTGCGAGTTATGCAAATTTCGAAACCTTCATTTTATGCAATTGTTTCAAAATCCCCACCTTGATCTCGATCTCGCCACGCTCCGACGTCCTGAACGTGTCGAAGTTGGCCTGCATGAAGCTGTGGGCCTCCTGTAAATTAAACCGGTTTTACCGCCGCTGCTCAAAGGATCTCTGCTAGCTTGCCTGATGTCTAAAAAGGAAACAAAAGCGCTGGTTTTCAAATTTTCGCTGCTAGTTTGCCCAAGCGCAGGCTAGGCCGCAGATTCCCGTTCCTAAATGGTTTCTGCTAGCTAGCCATTGGCGGACATCCCACATGATCACTGCTAGCCTGCCTCCAGGAAAAATGCCGATAGGTCAGACCTCGACACCAAAATACCGACAAATTCTTGACGCTACCGTGAACGCCACTTCCTTTTAAGCTGTCGAGTCGAGATTTTTTACTGTCGGGATTTTGGTTGTCGGGATTTTGTCGAAATCCACTCAATTCCCAAGTTCTCCCTGCTAGCCCGCCTACCTTGGAGCACTGTATCATCCCCGGCATCCCCGACGACTCCATCCGCGACGCCGTATTCACCTAAACTAGCCGTTTTCCCGAAAGCTGCTCGCCCTACCGTATCCCCAAACAGACAGTATCTAGGCGCCGTCTGACCGACGACACCGGTGGCCACGGGTCCCGTGTGGAATCCCCAACGGCATTTGATCCGTTGGTTGCGTCGATGCGGGATTTCGAACGTCGTCAGGTACTGTAAAAATGTAAATGGAGTACGGTAGGTGTAAAATTGCATAATATTTTTGAAAATAGGTGCTTTTACATTATCGGGTGGGGGTGGAGATTTTCTACAGGTCTAGAAATGCTTAGTAACCTAATAGCAATGAAATAGTTCTTAACTCGTTTTAGTTTCAAGTGGAAAACTATCTAAAAACCTAAAATTGCTACATCTATTTAAAATATCCCCTTGATAACACCCGCCCCGATAATGCAAAATTGGAATATTCGAAAATGTGGGTAAGCCTTTTAAAGGAGCATGCCAAGTAAATTTCACGGTCTCGCCCACTCTCTCTCCCTCTCTCTCTCTCTTTCTCTCTCTCTCTCACCTCGCGCATATCCAGGGCGATATTGGCAATGTGCTTGATATGGTTGACGCCGTTTTCCTCGGGAATTCCGGACACTACCATGTACGCGTCGCCGATCGTCTCCACCTAGGCAGGGGTACTGTATTTTGAAGGGGTTCGGCAGCTACCTTATATCCTTCATTCTTCGTGATACACTCGTCAAAACCGGTGTACAGCCCGTTCAGCATGTTCACCACCTCGAGCGGGGTCGACGAGGAGCACAGGGTGGTGAAACCTGGAAAAATGGGCTTGAAAAATCCGCCAAATTTCCAAATGGTCTCTGCTGGCGAAAGTTTTTGCTGCTGCTGTGTACTTAACCAAACTCACCAACGATATCCGAAAACAGCACAGTAGCCGAGTTGAAGAGCTTCGGCGGGACGGCGCGGCCCATTTTCAGCTCGTTCGAGACGTACCTATTTAACGCTAATGAAATATCCCTACTATAGGCATACTTTGGCAGGAGTTGGGTGAGAAGCTTGTCGGCTCGAATGTTCGCTTCTTCCAACATTCCTGTTCTCTCCTTCACAATTTTTTCCAGGTTGTTCGCGTACTGTAAAGGGGGAGTGGATTGGAGGAGAGAGAGAGAGAGCGAGAGAGAGAAAGAGAGGAGAGAGGAAAGAGCGAGAGCGAGTGATACAGGCAGAGAGAGGAAGAGCTAGAGATAGTGCGAAGAGAGAGTGAAAGAGAGAGAGAGTACCTGTTCCATCAACCGCATCATCTGATCCACCAACGATCCCTTGGTTTTTAGCACGGACTCCGTATTGAGCCGTACTCGCCGGATGCTCGGCCGGATCTCCGGGTTTTCCGACCAACAGTCCCTAGAGAAAACTTGATTTTAAAGGGACTAGGAAGGCAAGAAGGGAAAAAACCACAAACCCAGCGAGGCTGTCGGGTTTGGCTGTCGGCATTTTGCCGTCGGCATTTTGGTGTCGGATGCGCGGAATGGCGTTGTCTTGGCTGTCGGCATTGGGTTCGTCGGTATTTTGGCCTTTCCCCTTTGGAACTACAGTAACCCGTCTCCCACCTCAGCAATGCACACAAATCCGGATGGCATCCCAGCTCGTCTTGAATCTGCGGAGACGGCACCCGACCGCCCTCCTGGATCCCGGCGCAAAGCGCTGAAAAAACAGATCGACGCGTTAGAGCCGTTAAATATGGATGCTGTACCATTAATATCAGTGTGGTCACGGTAGGGCAACGATCGGAACAAAATCTCGTACATCACCATCCCGAACGAGTAGATGTCGCCGGCCTGGCGACGGCTCTGAATGGGACATGGGATGGGTAGTCTAGCAGAGATCTTTTAGGGACCGTTTGGGTGTAAGCTAGCAGAGATGGTTGGGGAATTAGAGGCGGGCTAGCAGAGACTATTTAGGAAGCGCGGTGTGCTATTCTTTAAAAACGGAGGCAAACTAGCCGATATCCTTAGAAAATTTCGCAACCGCTTACCAGCGTCTGCTTCAACCATTGCTGATCCATTCCCCGTCGCTTGTTGGCTTCACGGTTTTTCAGCATTTCCGGTGGCTGGTACAGAATGCCTGAAAAATGGGGCGGATATCGTACCCTTTTTCTAGTACTTAGACTTAAGCCTAGACAGGCTTAGATTTTGATTAGGGTTAGATTAGGCTTATACTGCAGCTTAGGTTTGGCTTCAGCTTAGCTTAGGCTTAGGTGTAGACTAGGCCTAGGCTAGGACTTAGGCGTCGCTTAGGCTTCAGCTTAGACTTGCTGCGCCTTTAAGGGCCTTAAAGGCTTCTTTAAAAGCTCGGAGCCTCTTGATTGGAAGTGTTTCGGTTTTTTTGGGAAACTACGCATTCTGACCATTTTTGAAATATATTAAGTTTTGGTTTTTGATATCAAATTTGCGGAAGGGAGGGGATTTAGGGAAAAGGGGTTTCATTTCTACGGAAGGGCATCCACGTAGAGGGTTTTGATTTTCGGGCGTCACCAAATTTTGGCATTTCGTAGCCCCTTTAACAAACTCACTGGTCGTCTGGGCGGCCTGGCTGCGGTCATTCTCGTCGGCGGCCAAATCCACGTAGATCGCGCCCTGCTTTTCCCACCTGACGAAAAATTGCAGATTTTAAGTTACTGCACCTCTCCAACGGGTTGGCAATGCCGAAATCGGACACTTTCACCATCCAATTCCGGTCGATCAGACAACACCACGGGGTCAACGAGCCGTGGTATCCAATCGGACTGGCGTGCAGGTATTCCAGGCCCTACACAAAAATGGTTCTGTACTATTAGCGGGGGGGGGCAGCGAGAATTACTGTACCAAGGCCACGGTTTCCTTTTTCGCCAAAAGTGGCTAAATTTCAACCAAACGTCCGATATTTTTCATTTTAAAAATTTTCGACTTGAAAACAATAAAAAAAAAAGGGGGGGGGTAAAAAAAATTTTTTTTAAAAATTTTTTTTTTTTTTTTTTTTTTTTTTTTTTTTTTTTTTTTTTTTTAAATTTTTATTTAGGGGTTTTTTAAAAAATAAAAAAAAAAAATAAAATAATTAAAAAAAAAAAAAAAAAAAAAAAAAAAAGAGGTAAAAAAAATTTAAAAAAAAAAAAAAAAAAAAAAAAAAAAATTTTTTTTTTTTATTTTAAAAAAATTTTTAAATATTTTTTTTTTTAAATTAAAAAAAAAAAAAGGAGAAAGGGGTGGTTTTATAGCCAAAAACCCCCCCGTTTTTTTTTTTTCCCCCCAAAACCAAAAACCAAAGGGGAGGGAAAAGAAACCAAAAAAAAAAAAAACAAAAAAAAAAAACAAAAAAAAATTAATATATTATTTTTTTTAAAAATAAAAAAAATATTTTTTTTTTTTTTTTTTTTTTTTTTTTTTTTTTTTTTTTTTTTTTTTTTTTTTAATTTTTTTTTTTTTTTTTTATTTTAATTTTTTTTTTTTTTAATATTGAATTAAAATTAATATAAAAAAAAATTAAAAAAAAAATAAATTTAAAAAAAAAAAAAAATAAAAAAAAAAAAATTTAAAATAAAAAAAAAATTTAAATTAAAAATAAAAAATAAAAAGAAAAACATAAAAAAAAAAAAAAAAAAAAAAAAAAAAAAAAAAAAAAATAAAAATTATTTTAATTTTAAGATAAAATTAAGGATTGGTTAAAAAAAAAGTTATATAAATTTTTTATTAAAAAAAAAAAAAAAAAAATAAAAAAATAAAAAAAACAAAAGGGAAAAAGTAAAAAGAAAAAAAAAAAAATATTTTTACAAAAAAAGAGGCATCTCTGGACTTCAAAAAACCCCGGTTCCGATAACTCCCCTGCCCCCCGATAATGCGAAAGCACCGATTTTCAAAAGCTCCCATTTTTGTCAAAAATTCGAAGTTATAAATTTCTAACCAGCGTGATGTCGCGCACGAAAGCCGCATGGAATTTCTCGTCGACGGTGATGCTCTTGTTGTAGATGATGTCCTAAATGACAGTTTTTTGGATGTAGCTCTCCTCTCGCTCTCTCTCTCTCTCTCTCTCTCTCGCTCTCTTTCTTCCAAAAAATCCTGTACGCTACCTGCACAGTACCGCGCGAGCAGAACTTCCACAGCACCAACATCTCCTCCTTTTCGTTGAACGCCATCCCGAGGAACGGGTTGATGTTGTCGTGCACGCATTGCTTCATCTAAACCGTGCCCTTGTTACCGTACTCCTCGGTCTGGGGCTTGTACCTGGGTCAACAGCTGCAAGTCCTCGTTGACGAATTTGATCGGGCGGCGTTGTGTGTAGCTGAAATAGGGCAAATTCCGAATAATTTTTATGCAGCCTCAAGCTGATAATACCGCAGATATTTTCAGAAATCCCCCAATGGTTTCTGCTGGGTTACTACCAACATGTAAAAAATCATAATATCGAAATTTCAGAATTCCGAAATTTCAGAATGGTGAAATATTTCAAATTATGAAATTTCGACATTTTTAATTTTGAGGTTCTGAAATTTCGACGTTATTTCGGCATGAATTTCTATAATATGATTTTCGACATTATTTTAGCAAATAGTTTCTGCTAGCGATTCTCCTCACCGATGATACGTTGCATGCGTGTTCACCCCAATTATCACGTGCTTCTTCTGTCCGGTCGACATATTCGAGATTTTCGTATTTTGAGAACTGATCGACATCTAAAGAATATTTAATAAACATTGAAATAAAAATAACATCCGATTAAACGCACTCCAATCCCTTACCATACTCTTGACCTGATCCTCGTCGATGAAATTCAGGTCGTCGTGGAAGACGCGCCAGGGCATTTTGTTCAGCTGACGCTGCTCCCTAAATTATTTTGTATTTTAATAAAACTTAAACATAAAAAACACCTTCAGTCTAAATTTTGATACTTTATAATTTTCTTTAATTTTTAAATTAATTTGTAATCCTCTAAAAAACAAACCAATATTTGTAAAGGCAGTATCCAGAGCAGGACGCCGCCAAAATCACGATACACACCGCTCCGATAGTGATTTCGAGGTAATAAGAGCATCTGGAATTTTCGCGCTAATTTTGGCGTAGTTTTCCTAGGTTTTAGCCGAGGCGTAGAATCAAAGAAACCCTGCTAGCTTGCCCTTTTCCTGAAACTCACCGCTGACCCCGATACCCGCACAACGGCTCATCCAACGGCATGTGTCCGTCGGTGCTTGGCCAGAACCCGGAAGACACGTCGCTTAGTTTCTAAAGAAATTTTGGTGCTTTTGCATTATCGGGGGTGTGGTAGCAGGGTTTTTTGGTCGAAAAATCGAGATTTTTGCAGATTTTAACCAACATTTGTAAGGTTTTCGCGTTTAGGGATAGTAAAAAAGTTTAGAAAAACTTCCTCGATTTATATTTATAAAAATTGGATACCCAAGAAAAGTTGCCCCCCGGTAACGCAAAAGAGCCCCAAATGACCTCTGCTAGTTTAGGGGCCCGTCTTGACTCAATTCCTAAATTTCCTCTGCTAGCCTTGGAGAGTCTGCTGCTCGAGCTTTAATTTCAGTACCAAAACAAAACATCCGCTCCGATTCTTGAGCCCATCACAATTCGCCAGCAACTGCGACTCCATGTTGACAATCTTCACCACTTTTTCTCTAAAATCAAAGACATCCCATACCGTGCCCCATATACAGTATACCTGGTCGGCGAGATATAAAATGCGGCGAAAATCGGCGCGCGATCGGCCAGATCGTCCATCAGCACCGTGCCGATCGAAGCCTCACTGCCGGCAGTGCCCGCCAACGAGATGACGCCTAAAAAACTCACAAAATGTCTGAAAATTCCAGTTAAAATTATTTTAAATTAACAAACATTGCGACAACTGTAAAAAATGGTTTAAACCAAATTTAAACCACACCTTCAAAGCTCATCCGGCGCATCTTGTTCCAAATGTACTCGCCGTTCGTGACGAACGCCGGGTTTCCAGTCTAAATTTTTTAAATGTATTTTTTCTGCGCCTTTAACGCAATTTAAAGGTATATAAGGCCTTCGTTAAACCACCTGAAATTTTTTCTCCTCTAAACTCTAAATCGCTAAACTAGAATTTTCTCCATTTTCAAATTTTTTACATAACTCTTTCACGATTAGGAACTAGTAAAAACCCTATAAAATTTAGTATATAATTTGTTATTAATTCAGAAGATGTTTACTTTATGGCTAAAAGGCTGAAAAATCACTGAAAATCGCTAAAACTAGAATTTTACCGATTTTCAAGATACTTCATGTAACTTTTCCGCGACCAGAAACTACAAAAAAACGCATAAAATTTACGTATAGATTCTATTATTAGGTCAGAGCCGATTTTTTTCAGTAACAAAACAAAAATTTTTAGATTCAAAAGCTCTCCTTCACCTCATTGAGCGTTTGCCTGACCGCCAGCGCGTACAGCTTCACCGAGTCGTACAGGTGGATGTAGCCGTAGATGTTTGTCTAAAGGCAT